>JAWNOV010000095.1:0-177871 GCA_035045575.1 Drosophila falleni | reverse complement strand
ACAATGAAATACCACTACTCTAATTGTTTCCTTACTTACTTGATTAAATGGAACGTATATAATTTCCTAGCTTTTATACGGATATATTTATTATATCCTATGGTATTGGGTTTTGATGCAAGCTTCTTGATCAAAGTATCACGAGTTTGTCATATAATTCTTTAATGAGAGAGTGCATTTATGTACTTTTGATTTAATAATTTGGTATAACTCCAATTACTCAGGTATGATTCAAATCAAGGACATTGTCAGGTGGGGAGCTTGACTAGGGCGGTACATCTCTCAAATAATATCGGAGGTGTCCCAAGGCCAGCTCAGTGCGGACAGAAACCACACATAGAGCAAAAGGCCAAATGCTGACTTGATCTCGGTGTTCAGTAAACACAGGGACAGCAAAAGCTCGGCCTATCGATCCTTTTGGTTTAAAGAGTTTTTAACATGAGGTGTCAGATAAGTTACCATAGGAATAACTGGCTTGTGGCGTCAAGCGTTCATAGCGACGTCACTTTTTGATCCTTATATGTCGACTCTTCCTAGCATTGTGATGCAAAATTCACCAAGCGTAGGACTTTTTTCCCATGCAAGGGAACGTGAGCTGGGTTTAGACCGTCGTGAGACAGGTTAGTTTTACCCTACTAATGACAAAACGCTTTTGCGACAGCATTCCTGCGTAGTACGAGAGGAACCGCAGGTACGGACCAATGGCAAAATACTTGTTCGAGCGAACAGTGGTATGACGCTAGGTCCGTTGGATTACGCCTGAACGCCTTTAGGTTCGTACAACACTTTCATTGAAGCGTGGAGCATGGCATGGTACAGCTGATTAAAAAGATGCCAGTCCCTATCATCAGTACCATTTGGGTTGCCTTGATTGGCGATTTAAGCCGAATGTCATGTTTGCGGCGTCAGAACCGGTTGAGAATTATTTGATGCATTTTTGTTAAGTCTAATAATATAAAAAGTTATGCATACTCTGAGAGGCTTATTTTACTTCAAGATCTTTGGCACGTTAATACTGCTGTTCTGCTTGTCCGATCTTACTGTGACTTTATAGGATAATATATAATAGCAACATTATTTATTTATTTATTTATTTATGCGCGACTAAAAGCAGTCGGCAAGAAACAAAAAAAATCCATGTATAAAAATTAAATTAAAGATTAAAAAAATAATGATAAAATTAAAAATAGATTTAAACTGTAAAGAAAAAATTATAATTAGAATAAGAATTAGATCTGGGGTATGCAAAAAATATAAATGATCCAACATTTGTTGCAAGGAATTGGGAAAACCCAAAATAACCCAATCAGATCAATAAGGTTTAGTGTTGTTATTAGTAATTGTAAGAATGCTAAACTAGTATAATGTAATAAAACAAGTTATTAGTGTTACTAAGGTCAGGAATTAAAGGAAAGGTAATGGAAAAGTGCGGATTGTAGGGAAGGGAGAGAGAGCTCTGAGTAAAAAACGTGAAACAGGCTATTATAGGTAGTGCATAAGACACAAAATGAATCGTGTGAAGCGTAATCATTTGTGCATGAAGATAAAAATTAAGGCTTGTAATTTCTAGTAGACCTGAGGGGACAGTAAAGGTGAGGCGGGCTAGAAGTGAACTAGAATCGATCTCGCCAATAATCAATTTGTGAAGAAAAACAACACCAAGAGTTTTCCTACGATTAATTAAAGACGGAAGATTGAGAAGACGAAGCCTATGGGAGTTCGGTGGTAAACGAAGGTTGGAATCCCAGTTAAATCCACGTAAGGCGAAAAGCAAGAATTGCTTTTGAACTGATTCAATTCGATTCTTGTTTATTTGATACTGCGGGCTCCAAATGCATGAACAGTATTCTAGAATGGGACGAACTAAAGAGACGGAAAGGAGCTTAGTGGTAAAAGGATCATTAAATTCTTTCGACCAACGTTTAATGAAACCATGTTTTCCTTCGGCGTCATTAACTATAGTGGAGATGAGTAAATTGAAGCATAAATTGCAATCAAATAAAACTCCAAGATCCTTTACATATTTTCAATTTTATAAGGAGCTAAATAGGGCCTAGAACGACTAAATGTCATGAAAATACACTTTGAACAATTGAGATGCAACTTATTGGTCGAGCACCATAGTTGTATACCGTTCAAATCGTCTTTCAGACGATTATGAATTATGTGTTAATGTGGCTATTAGATAGCCAATATGCAAGAGGCACTTTAGTGTCTACTCCCTGGGTTGATTTCAAAGATTTCCACTATGATTCTTAGCTAACTTCTAGGTATTATAAAATAGATATTTTTGGTTTCAAATGCTGAATACACCTTGTACTTGATGTCCTTCGATTTCCAACGAGAATGCTAATGTTTCTTTAGTTGCTCGTACGTTATGAAGAATATGATGTTCCAGGGTCCCATGCGCACCCATGTGGGTATAAAGCCCTTATAGAGCGCCAGGATACCTTCGTTGCGTATGGTTTGCACAGCACAGTCGAGACTTCCGCTATAAAGTTTCTGTGCTGATGCCGTCGCAGTGGCCATGCCACCATTTAGCATTGTCACATGCCTTTGGTTCATCAGACGTGTCTGGAAAAGTAATAGAATACACTATATACTATCTGTGCTGGGCATGGTTTGAAGGACACTCACCCGAATCACATCAATGGGCGTCGAGGCAACAGCACTGCCCAGGCTAGCAATAAAACTCGAACTGTAAGAGAATTCCAAATTAGTTAAGATCATAAATTGTTGTTAAATCCATACATAAAATGATTCGCCACATGATCGCCAAAGGCGCTCATCAGCTGCAGCTTGCAAAAATCATAGACTGGCAGTTCCACGGATGCAATTACAACCGCTCGTTGCGCTGTTGGACCCACGCCCCGCCACAGACCACGCACTCCCTCGTATTTGTAGATCTCCCTGAAGCAACCAATAAGACCCAATTGATCGGTGCCCTTGCCATGCACCTGCATGCGAACCTTTAGTACATCGGTAGGATTGGCAATCGCCGATGAAATAGCTCCCGCTCCGGCTGCACAAATGATGTTGCTCCAAACACGCTCGCTGCCATCGTCATCCGTCAGCAGACCACGCTCATTGGCCAGCTTTTTGAGTGTGTAGTAGGTGCCGAAGTTGATAGTGCCATAGGTCGCTTGCCGCAACACCGCTGGCCAAATGCTGCCGGAAGAGGAAAACAACAACAATTAATTGGCTATCTTAGACAACAACAACAACAGCATTTTGGTAACAAAGTCTAAGGGGTTGCTCTCTTGACTATGCTTATCAGGCGGGGGCAAAGTTTACAGACCATTTCGTATGCTCGGTGCTTCTCCTTATCATCAATATGCACACATTACAATTTTACATACATACAAATGCATATTGTGTGTGTGTATACATACAGTAGCTCACAGCTTATTTGGCGCAGTACTTTAAAAATCTGCATATAAATTTAATTTATGTCCCCTACATATGTATTAATATATAAGCTCATATAAAATTTGCATGATTTAATAGTGGGTCTAATAAGCTGTGGGAGCCGCTGCATAGATATACAAACAGGTGTTTGAGGTTAACACATTCTTGGGTCAATTAATTATCTTACCCTTACCCAGAATATAATGCTCTCAGTCCTTCCTCCCTTGAGATTTTGACAAATGCATCTGTCATTCCACGGTATCGCAGTTGTGTAAATGTTTGATCAATTTTTTGTCCTTGAATTTGCAGGCGAGTCTTTGTTGTGTCGATTGGAAAAGTGCCTGCATCAAAAATAAATCACACAAATGAGACAAGTGTTTGTTTACACCAGATTCTGGGTAGTGATAAGCCCCGCAAATCACAAATCACAAATCATTGCCGCTCCATCAACTTACCAAACTCGGCTGTTATGGATGCTAAACCGCCATAAACAAATGGCCGCCAGTCTTTGACTTCACCCATGACCTCAGAAGCAAGTGCACCTGTTGAGTGCTTGCAATTCCGTGGACACCGTTCGTTGATTTTATTAATACAAGAAATATAGAAAATCACGACGCAACAAACATGCCGCACTCTTTCCACATAGAAACAGTTCTTGACCCCCCTAAAAACTTGAAAGCACGGGTGTGGAAGGCTGCCACCTGGTCCAAAGGCTGCCACAATACTAAATTCAACGATCTGGCAACTTGTTCTAATTTATTGCTGAGACAGTTGGCTAGGATTTTAGATTTTTTGCAGCGCAAATTTAGCTATTTTTCGGCAGCTTTACTAAAAAGTTGACTGTGCGTACTCCCGCTAAATATCGATTAAATTGCACGTTCGAAACTATCGATACATTTGTACTGCATCCATATAGGTCGCTATCGATATTTACACTTCTACATAAACTCAGATTACGAAAAATCTAAGTTCAAAAGAAACCGTTATTTTTATTAATATTGATATTTAAATATTGTTATTTTTTTAATATTGATATTTACATATTATTATATTCATAATATTATACTAATTCATTATTATTAGCAGAAATATTACAAATTTGGTTGTTAGTGCCTTTTATCAAAAAAAAATATAAAAATAATTATGTAATAAGTCTCGTTATCAAGATAAATTTAAACTTAACGATTTGAACATGTTTGGTCTGTTCCTAGACACTGGAACTCTCTGATATATTTTTGATATGTCATTATACAACAGATCTTATAAAAAAAATGATTTAAAAAAAACTGCGTTGTACAGCAAACAAATTTGAGATGCAAATTTTGTTAAATATTCAATGAAATAAAGTCGAATCTGCACAAAAACAAGCAAATGGGAATTCCTAAGGTTCAACTGGGTACTCTGGCCTTCGTCTTGTTTGTTGGGTTTGTGTTTACTTGACAAATTCGACCAATTAAAACTTAACTTTGCAAATTGTCTTAGATTATAGATTCACAGGTATAACCTTATGCTCACATTCATGTTTTTATTTTTTTTTTTTTGGTAAATCCACGTCACTCATTTAAAATTCAAACGCAGACCGGATCGTGAAAGTCGGCGGCGTCACTGTGACGGCGTCTAAGAGTCGCCGGCGTTTTGAACTAGTTCGACTTTGTTTATTTATTGATTGTGTATGAGGCGAGACGTCGACGGGGGATAAATGATGCTCTTTGGGTTTAACCCGAAATGACAACGGAGACGCAAAAAAAATAAAATAACAAAACAAAAAGAATTTGGCAAATGAATTGATTGCCCTCATATTGTGGATATAAAATGTAATTTAATTTTCGTTATATTACAGTTAATTTGATTTAAATGCACATTCCATTATAAAGTCGCCTGCTAAGTGATTTTTGACAGTGGAGCGTGCAGGTTCTAAAACACAACGCGTGGGAGACACGCAGGTTTCCTAAAGCCATTAGCCACTGTGGACATAATCAGTTAACAAATTAACTCTACCATATTATGCATATGAAATTAGTTGACAAATGAAGCTCACCGGTATTTTCGTCCTTTTAAAAGGTCGAACTTGTCGTTGGCATTGATTATTTGGCATGTTATAGCGCGGTGTTTTCGTTAGTCTCATCATCACAGCTATCATCATCATTATTAATCGGTGGTTCAGGCAAAAGCATTTGAAGAAGTTCGTCAGGAGTAATATCCCGTAACGGCGGATTGCTATTGAAATTTAACGTAACCACCTCATCGTCGTCGAGTGTGTCCACCTCTTTGTCGGCAAGTTTAGTTGCACTGTAGCGATCATTACATTTCTGTAAATATCCTAGCTTCACCCCCATTTCGAGGATACTTTCTAATTGTACCTTTATTTGATTTTGACTCTCGGTTAAATTTTTCATGATCATATTGCTAAATTTAAGAATTTCTTCAACGGTAACCGCTTTATTAAATTGGCCCAGACATATAGCAAAATCTTTAATATCTGAAACAAGCACCGTTTTAGACATTATTATTGCGTAAGAAATAACTAAAATAAATATAAGATATATAAAAATTTCGTAAAAAAAAATTTTTGCGCTCTTAGAAGTTTGTATAACTAATATCAGAATTCAATAGTCTTTATCAAGAATACAAAAGCACACTAGATGATATTTTTCAATGGTTCTTTAAAGTAAATCTTGTGAAGCAGTCACATCACAGATTCGACCAACTGAAAATGAATTTATGATATCAGTTTGTCAAATGATAAAAATTAAAAAAAAGTGTCAAATTCGCAGAATTTATCATGGCGACTTCAAGACGGTCGCCACGTCTAAAATTCCTGCATAATTAGAGACAATCGCATCAACATTTCGACCGGGAAATAAATTCAAAAAATTCATCTATGGACCGGTCTGGACGGTAGCGACGTCGGCGACGTGTAATAAAAACTTCACGCAACGTTCCGTCGAGCGATTAGCACATGGCAAAGACTGGAGCTAAATCCAATTCATACTCGTAGTCTTAGACTAAAACACTGACTGAGACACGGGGGACCGGACTGTGAACTGTGATAAAAAAAACCACTTTAACCGCTTGATGGATTATTGACAATTTCTTTGGCGCCAGACTCTGGCTGAGAGTCAGTCTGAGAGCTTCTATTTTGCGGATTTGGTTTTTCGGGGTTTTTTGCTATACGAAATACTAAAAAAACGTGTTAAATGTGTTAATGACCTGAATCATTGGTTCATGTCTTGTAGCTCAATTTGCCTGGTCCTCCTAACTATGAGACTCGAAAAAAAAAGGTTTTTTTCCAAATTTGAAAATTAGCAGCATCGTCAGGTTAAAAAATGATTTTGGTTTTCAACTGCTTTATGTTCATAATTGTTTTAACATACCCAGGTTATCAACTGCTTTATATAACAACTGCTTCAGGTTCAATTAAAGTAGCAATTGCCTCAGGTCTAAGAAAAAAATTCTGCATAGTTTGAAATGAATTCAAACTTTTATGGTTTACTAAATATTGTATGAGACAAATTAGGCAAAAGCAAAAATGGTGTCTTTTGTTGGTTGTCGATATGACACATTCAGCAAGCAACACAACACTTGCATAAATGCAAGGAGCATGAAGTTAAGGGATGTTAAGTTTCCATCCTCAGTACCGTATCTTAGCAATCACGGTGAAAGGAGTCGGCGAATGCAGTTATGCAGACATCCTCAAGGTGGTGAAGAGCGATCCATCGCTAAAACATCTGAGCGAAGATGTGCAAGGTGTGCGCAAGACTGCTAAAGGGGACCTGCTGCTGCGCTTAAAAAGGTGCAGATGTGCAAGGTGTGCGCAAGACTGCTAAAGGGGACCTGCTGCTGCGCTTAAAAAAAAAGCCAGCACACAGCGCAAATGAGCTACAGGCTGCTGTAGAAAAGGTCCTGGGTAGCCAGCGGTTGTCAAGACGCTAACGGATATGTGCCAGGTGGAAATCCGAGACCTGGATGAGCTAGCGACCAGGGAGGAGGTCATCGAGGCTATCAAAAAGCCTCTAAATGACTCAGCGCTGAGCACGGAAGTCGTCCAATCGCTTCGCGTGATGAAAGACGGCTCTCAGACGGCAAAGCTATATCTTCCAGCGACCAAAGCCAAGATGTTAGTTGACCTGTCAAAAATCCGGATCGGGTGGTCAGTTTGCAGAATTCGGTCCATCCTGCAGCACAATCGATGTTTCAGATGTCACGAGTACGGGCATATCGCAGCAAAGGGCACCAGCAAAGAAGACCTAAACGGCGTATGCTTTAAGTGCGGAGAGGCAGGGCACGAGGCCAAGACCTGTTAAAACCCTGCAAAATGCTGTTTGTGCACCAAGCACGGAGAGAAATCAGCGGATCATGCAATGGGCAGTTTTAGATGCCCTGCACTTCACGAGGCTCTGAGCAAAATGCGATGCTAAGGTTACTCCAAACTAACCTTAACCATTGCATTGCCGCACAAGCTCTTTTGGCCCAGTCTTCAAGGGAACAGCGCATAAACGTAGCTATTATCAGTGAACCACACCATCAGAAGTCGATCTACACCACAAGCTGGATCAACGACACAACGGGGAAAGCTGCGATATGGTCATGTGGAGATCCCTCAATGTCGCTAATGGAGACAAAGCAAGCTAATGGCTTTGTGGATTTATAGCTGCTACCTGGCACCCAGCCTGCAACTGGGCGTATTCACAGCGATATTGGAGGACTTGGTGGATGATGCTAGAGGACGCAGTGATGTCGTTATCGCAGGCGACTTCAATGCATGGGCTCAGGAATGGGGCAGCCAGACTACTAACGCCAAAGGCCAAGCGTTACTGGAGATATTCGCGTCAACTGACTTAGCGTTGCTCAACCATGGGGCTCAGCATACCTTTAGTAGAGCTGGTATTGGTTCAATCGTCGACTTGACTTTTGTGAGCGCACCTCTCTTCGGCCTATCGAAATGGGAAATCAGCAGCTCCTACACCGCAAGCGACCACGTTGCAATTTTGTGTACTATTGGAGACCGCTCAGGACCCAGAAGGCAATTTACACCTCCGCCGAAAGCGTACCGCAGTGACACATTCAACATCCAGGACTTTTGCATATCATTGCGAAATCTCTCCACCACCGGAAATGCCGACAACAGAGCCAGTCAACTTGCAGCCCAGCTATCATACGCATGTGACAATAGCATGGTGCGGCGGAACCAATATAGGCGACACCATGCACCTACATACTGGTGGAACGCACGCATCTCTAGTGCCAGGCAGGCTTGCTTGAACGCCAGAAGGCGATACTCTCGCTCTCGCGGCAGGCCACACTACCTGGATGCACAACTCGCGTACCAAGAGGCAAGGCGGGTCCTTAAAACGGAGATCCGAAAGAGCAAACGGGAGTGTTTCTTGGATCTGTGTGATTCTGCCGAATACGATCCCTGGGGGAAGGCCTATAAGACGATAGTTAAAAGAGTTAACGCAGGCAGCCTGGCAACACCTACAGACGGAGCGGAGATGACGGCGATCGTTGAAACGCTCTTTCCCAACAGACCCAGTGTGATTAGTCCCCACGCACCGCCCCTGCATCAGGATACCCAAAATGTTGTCGACTTGGTCACAGAAGATGAGGTCCTTGCTGTAGCCAGAAGTCTCAAGCCCAGGAGAGCCCCAGGACCGGACTGCATCCCGAATCGTGCACTTAAGTTGGCTATCTCTCTGCATCCTTCCGTGTTCACTGAGCTGTTCAACGCATGCCTCATGGAGCGGAACTTCCCATCACCTTGGAAAAACCAAAACCTGGTACTCCTGCCCAAGCCAGGCAAGCCACCGGGCGACCCGTCTTCCTACCGACCGATCTGCCTGCTCGATACTGTGGGTAAGGTGTTCGAGAAACTGCTTTGCTCCAGGCTTGAGACTGCAGTAAGTAGTACAGGTGGTCTGTCGCCAAACCAGTTCGGCTTTCGCAAAGCGAGATCGACTTTGGACGCGCTTGGCAAGGTTGTAGACACTGCCACTAGTGCAATCCAAGAATCCAGATGGCAAGGAGATTCCAAGAAGTACTGCCTCATAGCGACGTTGGACATAAAAAACGCATTTAACACGGCCAATTGGGATTCCATCCTTAAGGCGCTGGATGACTTTCGAGTTCCCATCTACATGATAGACGTCATTCGCAGCTACCTTTCGGGAAGACTACTCCAGTACGCTCCAGTCACCAAGTGACAGCTGGTGTCCCACAGGGGTCAGTTCTAGGACCGCTCCTGTGGAACATCATGTATGACGGCGTGTTGCGACTGACTGTCCCAGCAGGAACTCAAATTATTGGGTTCGCCGACGACGTGGCCATCGTCGTTGTTGGTAAGGAGTTGGGAGAAATCGAAGACTTCTGCAACCTGAGCATAAGACGCGTAAAACCGAAGCGGTTCTAGTCAGCAGCCGAAAGAGGGTAGAAACTGCTCGCATCATCGTCGGCAGCACTACAATCGAGTCCAAGAGGGCTATAAAATACCTTGGGGTGATGCTGGATACAAGGATGTCGTTTCGAGAGCACATGGAGTACATACACCAGAAGGCAGCGGACTCGACCCGGTCGCTCGCATAATGCTCAACACTCGTGGCCCGAAGCAACAGCGGCGTCGTCTTCTCATGAGCGTTTCCAGGGCTATCATCCTGTATGCTGCGCCCGTGTGGCACAGAGCAGTTTCCACGCCGAGCTACTGCCGAGGAATCTGCTCGGTATACAGACTCAGCGCTATCCGCGTGATCTGCGCATTTAGGACGCTATCGGACGAGGCAGCGCTAGTTATTGCGGGGATGATCCCGATAACGGAGCTAGTTCTCGAATCGGGGACAACACACGGAGCTGCTGAACAACAGGTGTCTGCCAGGCATCGAAGCATCAGTCGGTGGCAAGCACGGTGGGACAACTCGCCTAAAGGTCGCTGGACATATCGCCTCATTCCTGACCTTGCAACATGGATTGGGAGAAAACACGGCGAGGTGAATTTTCACCTGACTCAGCTTCTGTCGGGTCACGGTTGCTTCAGGAGCTACCTTAAGCGGTTTGGTCACGATACCACAGACGAGTGCCCTAGCTGTGGCCGCCACAAAGTGGAGGACGCTCACCACGTCATCTTCGAGTGCAGGAGGTTTTCAGGACTCAGGTATACGCTGGAGGAGTCTGTTGGCAGCCCCATAACGGTGGCCACCTTAGTTCCGTTGATGCTGGAGTCGTCGCAGAAATGGAGCGCAATGTGCACATTCGCATCGGCGGTCATGACCGCGCTGAGAAGAGCCGAGCGCAGCAGGAGAGCGGAGTAGAGCGGATGGGGGGTCTTGGTGTCTGCGAGGCAATGCTAAACCGGCGGTACCGCAGACACACGACTCTCAATTCGTTCTCGCACAAACTTATACTTTGTAGATGTAAATTCAAATTTAGTTAGTGCAAATAAACGAATATAAAAAAAAAAAAAAAAAAAATACACACATACACAACTTGCGGCGCTGCAACAAGTAATCATTTATGTGTGTAACTATCTACGTCATCGCCGCTGCAGTCCCACTGCACTGTCAACTGCACTGTCAACAACAAAACCAACAATTCACTAAACACAAAAACAAATATCGGGTACAAATTGCAATAAACTATACAAAGTTTAATAAAAATTACATACGCAAATTAAACAAGGTTATCGACTATACCGCCACATTAATCGATAACGTGTAACATAAAATTAATGCGTTTACACTGTCCACATCCGAGGTGCAATGAATTTCAAAGCACGGCCCAGAATAAAATAAATAAACGTCACATAAACCATTAATCGAACAGTGTTGTGGCACTAACGAGTCGAATACTTTTCCGTTATCACTCGACTACATATTAAAAAAAAATTGACATTGTTGTTTTATTCCACTAACAATCGATTTTATATGTATATATTTTAATATTTATTGTATTATTTATTTTTATTAGTTATTTTCCATATAAGCAATATATATTAATATCGTGAAACTTTTGAATAAGCGTTTTCCATCAGCTTGTGAAAGTTTGTTCGGTTTAATCTTTCATTTCCACTTTCAATTTTAATATACTATCTAAAAAGGACAAACTAAACTGAACTATAGAACAATCTTTTCCTATCAACTTGTAAAAATTTGTTTTGGTACAACATTCCAAATCCATATCGAGTATCCAACGATTGAGTTTCCATTTTCGCCCTGAAGTAATATTGCACACTATCATTTAAATTTTCATCGATCCGATCGTGACTCAAAAAGTCGATTTAACGTTTCGCTCTCCCGCTTCGTGAAGCGTAGTGCTTCCAATTCACCAATTTCGGCACCTACAGGCTCCGTTCTCCCCAGCTTGACTCGGACTAAGTCCAATTAACCTGTTCCCCTATCCATGGCTCCTATTAAAAGCCCTATCGGTACTCGTTCTCAAATCCAAAAACAGTCAATCAATAAAATGGCGTTGGCCGACTTCACTTTGTTTGCAGATCAGCTTCTAATTCCGACGAAGATGACTATGCCCTCGAAGTTCGTCGGAATCGCATAACTAAATTGTGGGATAGAACCGATGACGAATGCGGACGATGTGCCAGGGCACTAAGTCAATCACCCACAGGTTCCGATGCCCAGGCTCTGGAGGGTAAATTTGATAGTTGCTATACAACGTATGAGCAACATTCCCCCGTGCAATACTGAAGCGTTTTATGGCCCAATGGCGTTTAGGGATTTGTTCTCGGCTATTTACATCAATGATTCGTGGCTTACTCAAGTCGAAAAACTTTTCCATCTAAACGCAAAGACTGAAGGTGAAGCCAATAAGCTTGTGGCTAAATCTCCTCTCACTAATGCTGGGCTTGAGTCCGCATGGAAAGTTCTAACAGCGCGATATGAGAACAAACAACAAAATCGTTAATAGCCAACTGAAACTCCTTTCCAAAGTTGATGCTGTGAAAACTGAGTCTGCAGTAGATTTGAAAGAACTTCAATCAGCCATCGAAGGCGGCCTTCAAGCACTTGATCAAGCCAATGAAAATTGGGATTGTCTTATCGTTTTCTTAAAAGAAAAGTCCGAAATTTCCTTATGGAAGGAAATGAATAGTCGAAACGTTGTGAACGTTACAGGGCATTAGAAGAACAAGAAGAAGACTTTCCATCTCCACCTAAACATTCAAAAGCAATCCCAGAGCGAAATCCAGTAGATTCTAGAAGGTTTCCTTTGAAACTAACGTTTCGGCCAAATTCCGGCAGTGTGATCTCTGCTCCAAGAATAATCATCCAGCTCGAGTATGTACTCGTTTCCTCCAAATGACGGTCAATGAGCGGTCATTTAAGCAGAAGAAACTCTGTCTCAACTGTTTCGCCAGAGCACATCAGTTCGAAATTGTTTCACGTGCAAGGGACGTCATCATACGTTACTGCACAAGAACGATTCCACTGCAGTGGCTTCAACTTCCAATTTGCATACAACTATACAGTCGACTTCTTCCTCTTCCCAAACGCCGGAAAATGTATAGAATTTCTTTGCGACAAACACTCAAGGTGTGCCTTGGGTACCTCAGTGATACAAATTTCACAATTGGGTGTAGGTTATCCAGCTCGCGCTTTGATCGATTTCGGATCGGAGGCCACGTTCATTTCCGAGCGAATGGTCAGATTAATGAAAATGCCGCACCAAACGATAAATGCTCACGGATACTCGAACTGTAAGAGAATTCCAAATTAGTTAAGATCATAAATTGTTGTTAAATCATAAAGGTGCGCATACATAAAATGATTCGCCACATGATCGCCAAAGGCGCTCATCAGCTGCAGCTTGCAAAAATCATAGACTGGCAGTTCCACGGATGCAATTACAACCGCTCGTTGCGCTGTTGGACCCACGCCCCGCCACAGACCACGCACTCCCTCGTATTTGTAGATCTCCCTGAAGCAACCAATAAGACCCAATTGATCGGTGCCCTTGCCATGCACCTGCATGCGAACCTTTAGTACATCGGTAGGATTGGCAATCGCCGATGAAATAGCTCCCGCTCCGGCTGCACAAATGATGTTGCTCCAAACACGCTCGCTGCCATCGTCATCCGTCAGCAGACCACGCTCATTGGCCAGCTTTTTGAGTGTGTAGTAGGTGCCGAATTTGATAGTGCCATAGGTCGCTTGCCGCAACACCGCTGGCCAAATGCTGCCGGAAGAGGAAAACAACAACAATTAATTGGCTATCTTAGACAACAACAACAACAACAACAGCATTTTGGTAACAAAGTCTAAGGGGTTGCTCTCTTGACTATGCTTATCAGGCGGGGGCAAAGTTTACAGACCATTTCGTATGCTCGGTGCTTCTCCTTATCATCAATATGCACACATTACAATTTTACATACATACAAATGCATATTGTATGTGTGTATACATACAGTAGCTCACAGCTTATTTGGCGCAGTACTTTAAAAATCTGCATATAAATTTAATTTATGTCCCCTACATATTTATTAATATATAAGTTCATATAAAATTTGCATGATTTAATAGTGGGTCTAATAAGCTGTGGGAGCCGCTGCATAGGTATACAAACAGGTGTTTGAGGTTAACACATTCTTGGGTCAATTAATTATCTTACCCTTACCCAGAATATAATGCTCTCAGTCCTTCCTCCCTTGAGATTTTGACAAATGCATCTGTCATTCCACGGTATCGCAGTTGTGTAAATGTTTGATCAATTTTTTGTCCTTGAATTTGCAGGCGAGTCTTTGTTGTGTCGATTGGAAAAGTGCCTGCATCAAAAATAAATCACACAAATGAGACAAGTGTTTGTTTACACCAGATTCTGGGTAGTGATAAGCCCCGCAAATCACAAATCACAAATCATTGCCGCTCCATCAACTTACCAAACTCGGCTGTTATGGATGCTAAACCGCCATAAACAAATGGCCGCCAGTCTTTGACTTCACCCATGACCTCAGAAGCAAGTGCACCTGTTGAGTGCTTGCAATTCCGTGGACACCGTTCGTTGATTTTATTAATACAAGAAATATAGAAAATCACGACGCAACAAACATGCCGCACTCTTTCCACATAGAAACAGTTCTTGACCCCCCTAAAAACTTGAAAGCACGGGTGTGGAAGGCTGCCACCTGGTCCAAAGGCTGCCACAATACTAAATTCAACGATCTGGCAACTTGTTCTAATTTATTGCTGAGACAGTTGGCTAGGATTTTAGATTTTTTGCAGCGCAAATTTAGCTATTTTTCGGCAGCTTTACTAAAAAGTTGACTGTGCGTACTCCCGCTAAATATCGATTAAATTGCACGTTCGAAACTATCGATACATTTGTACTGCATCCATATAAGTCGCTATCGATATTTACACTTCTACATAAACTCAGATTACGAAAAATCTAAGTTCAAAAGAAACCGTTATTTTTATTAATATTAATATTTAAATATTGTTATTTTTTTAATATTGATATTTACATATTATTATATTCATAATATTATACTAATTCATTATTATTAGCAGAAATATTACAAATTTGGTTGTTAGTGCCTTTTATCAAAAAAAAATATAAAAATAATTATGTAATAAGTCTCGTTATCAAGATAAATTTAAACTTAACGATTTGAACATGTTTGGTCTGTTCCTAGACACTGGAACTCTCTGATATATTTTTGATATGTCATTATACAACAGATCTTATAAAAAAAATGATTTAAAAAAAACTGCGTTGTACAGCAAACAAATTTGAGAAGCAAATTTTGTTAAATATTCAATGAAATAAAGTCGAATCTGCACAAAAACAAGCAAATGGGAATTCCTAAGGTTCAACTGGGTACTCTGGCCTTCGTCTTGTTTGTTGGGTTTGTGTTTACTTGACAAATTCGACCAATTAAAACTTAACTTTGCAAATTGTCTTAGATTATAGATTCACAGGTATAACCTTATGCTCACATTCATGTTTTTATTTTTTTTTTTTTGGTAAATCCACGTCACTCATTTAAAATTCAAACGCAGACCGGATCGTGAAAGTCGGCGGCGTCACTGTGACGGCGATTCTAAGAGTCGCCGGCGTTTTGAACTAGTTCGACTTTGTTTATTTATTGATTGTGTATGAGGCGAGACGTCGACGGGGGATAAATGATGCTCTTTGGGTTTAACCCGAAATGACAACGGAGACGCAAAAAAAAAAAATAACAAAACAAAAAGAATTTGGCAAATGAATTGATTGCCCTCATATTGTGGATATAAAATGTAATTTAATTTTCGTTATATTACAGTTAATTTGATTTAAATGCACATTCCATTATAAAGTCGCCTGCTAAGTGATTTTTGACAGTGGAGCGTGCAGGTTCTAAAACACAACGCGTGGGAGACACGCAGGTCTCCTAAAGCCATTAGCCACTGTGGACATAATCAGTTAACAAATTAACTCTACCATATTATGCATATGAAATTAGTTGACAAATGAAGCTCACCGGTATTTTCGTCCTTTTAAAAGGTCGAACTTGTCGTTGGCATTGATTATTTGGCATGTTATAGCGCGGTGTTTTCGTTAGTCTCATCTTCACTGCTATCATCATCATTATTAATCGGTGGTTCAGGCAAAAGCATTTGAAGAAGTTCGTCAGGAGTAATATCCCGTAACGGCGGATTGCTATTGAAATTTAACGTAACCACCTCATCGTCCTCGAGTGTGTCCACCTCTTTGTCGGCAAGTTTAGTTGCACTGTAGCGATCATTACATTTCTGTAAATATCCTAGCTTCACACCCATTTCGAGGATACTTTCTAGTTGTTCCTTTATTTGATTTTGACTCTCGGTTAAATTTTTCATGATCATATTGCTAAATTTAAGAATTTCTTCAACGGTAACCGCTTTATTAAATTGGCCCAGACATATAGCAAAATCTTTAATATCTGAAACAAGCACCGTTTTAGACATTATTATTGCGTAAGAAATAACTAAAATAAATATAAGATATATAAAAATTTCGTAAAAAAAAATTTTTGCGCTCTTAGAAGTTTGTATAACTAATATCAGAATTCAATAGTCTTTATCAAGAATACAAAAGCAGACTAGATGATATTTTTCAATGGTTCCTTAAAGTAAATCTTGTGAAGCAGTGACATCACAGATTCGACCAACTGAAAATGAATATATGATATCAGTTTGTCAAATGATAAAAATTAAAAAAAAGTGTCAAATTCGCAGAATTTATCATGGCGACTTCAAGACGGTCGCCACGTCTAAAATTCCTGCATAATTAGAGACAATCGCATCAACATTTCGACCGGGAAATAAATTCAAAAAATTCATCTATGGACCGGTCTGGACGGTAGCGACGTCGGCGACGTGTAATAAAAACTTCACGCAACGTTCCGTCGAGCGATTAGCACATGGCAAAGACTGGAGCTAAATCCAATTCATACTCGTAGTCTTAGACTAAAACACTGACTGAGACACGGGGGACCGGACTGTGAACTGTGATAAACAAAACCACTTTAACCGCTTGATGGATTATTGACAATTTCTTTGGCGCCAGACTCTGGCTGAGAGTCAGTCTGAGAGCTTCTATTTTGCGGATTTGGTTTTTCGGGGTTTTTTGCTAAACGAAATACTAAAAAAACGTGTTAAATGTGTTAATGACCTGAATCATTGGTTCATGTCTTGTAGCTCAATTTGCCTGGTCCTCCTAACTATGAGACTCGAAAAAAAAAAGGTTTTTTTCCAAATTTGAAAATTAGCAGCATCGTCAGGTTAAAAAATGATTTTGGTTTTCAACTGCTTTATGTTCATAATTGTTTTAACATACCCAGGTTATCAACTGCTTTATATAACAACTGCTTCAGGTTCAATTAAAGTAGCAATTGCCTCAGGTCTAAGAAAAAAATTCTGCATAGTTTGAAATGAATTCAAACTTTTATGGTTTACTAAATATTGTATGAGACAAATTAGGCAAAAGCAAAAATGGTGTCTTTTGTTGGTTGTCGATATGACACATTCAGCAAGCAACACAACACTTGCATAAATGCAAGGAGCATGAAGTTAAGGGATGTTAAGTTTCCATCCTCAGTACCGTATCTGCTAGTTGACCAATAATTTAAACTTAATGCCATCTTTGCGTGACTAGCACTAGTTGAGAATTTTTTGGCGCAAGAATGAATAAAAGGTTTAAATTCCATATTGTGTTGCTGTTGTGACTTAGTTTAAACATAATACATAAGATTTTAGGCCAACTTTTAAATCTTTTTGGTTACCGACCCCTCTACTGAGTAACAGGCCACGTTATACAACCAACAACACACAACACTTGCGTTAAAGCGTGGAGCATTGCATGGTACAGCTGATTAAATAGATGCCAGTCCGTATCATCAGTACCTTTTGGGTTGCCTCGATTGGCGATTCAAGCCGAATATCATGTTTGCGTCGATTGAACCAGTTGAGAATTATTTGATGCATTTTTGTTAAGTCTAATAATATAAAAACTAATGCATACTCTAAGAGGCTTATTTTACTTCAAGAACTTTGGCACGTTAATACTGCTGTTCTACTTGTCCGATCTTACTTTATAGGATAATAGATAATAGCAGCTTGCAACTCTAATACCTACAAAAAACATATTAACTTACTGTGGGTGTAGGGTTTTTTCGCGATTTGCGAGGGCGAAAGGAGACGTGACTGGTGTATAGAAGCCTGTGAGTGAAAGTTTGGTATCTCTATCTCTTGTAGTCTCTGAGTTCCTGAGACAGACGGACAGACACACATGGCTGTATCGACTCGGCTGTTGATGCTGATCAAGAATATATATACTTAACAGTGCCGGAGATGCCTCCTTCTCCCTGTTTCCTGCATTCCAACGAACACAATATACCCTTTTACTTATTTTTTAAGTAACGGCTGTAATAAAAGTCATAAATTTGATAAAGTGCTGATAGATATATATGAATGCAGTTCGTTATTTTTCGGAATTATATAATGGCATGATTGTCATTGATTTTTGTGTTTATTATATGCACTTGATACCTTCGGGACCCGTCTTGAAACACGGACCAAGAAGTCTAGCATATATGCAAGTTATTGGGATAAAAACCTAATAGCGTAATTAACTTGACTATTAATGGGATTAGCTTTTTGGCTATTTATAGTTAATTAACACAATCCCGGGTCGTTTTATATAGTTATGTATGATAATATTTATATTATTTATGCCTCTAACTGGAACGTACCTTGAGCATATATGCTGTGACCCGAAAGATGGTGAACTATACTTGATTAGGTTGAAGTCAGGGGAAACCCTGACAGAAGACCGAAACAGTTCTGACGTGCAAATCGATTGTCTGAATTGAGTATAGGGGCAAAAGACCAATCGAACCATCTAGTAGCTGGCTCCTTCCGAAGATTCCCTTAGGATAGCTCGTGCATTTAACTGTTGTATAAAATAATCTTATCTGGTAAAGCGAATGATTAGAGGCTTTAGGGTCAAAACGATCTTAACATATTCTTAAACTTTGATGCAGCGTCAATTCTAGCTATATCAACAGTTGATATCCAACGTCAACGCATTTGTTGTGTTTACATTAGTTGATAGAGTTGACAAAAAAACCGGGTTGCCAACTAATTTTCGAGTTGAGCAACGCGCAAGATGCCAACGCGTTGATATTGAAGTTGAGAGTAATTTACACCAGTTGATATCCACATTCGTTGACATTCACGTTGCTTAGCATTTTTCGTTGACGTCGAACTTGTGAATGTATCGAAACTGAATTTAATCGATATTGTGTTGTTTTAATAATTGAGAAAAGTAAAAAAGTGGTAAGTACTTGTGCATATGTATTTTAAAACTAATTCATATGCAATTTGTTTACTTTACGATAAAATCAGAACAATGGCAACAGCGAAGAAGAGCAAGATAGCGGCAGCATTGATTTTGGTTTTAGCTCTTGAGCTCTATAAGTAAATGAATATTTATTTTTTAATAACATTTTATTATTAGTTATTGTTTTTTATAGACTGCACACTTGAAATAACAGACAACATTAAATAAATCGGATGGCGAGCGAAGTGTTGCTACCTCCAATCTGTACATAAAGTTTGTCAACACAAAGCAAAAGAATGAACAGGAGCTCAACTTAACTTAAATAAATAAATAAACAAATAAAAAAAAAAAAAAAAAAAAAAAAATTTTGCATTGCCAACGCGCCGATTGTGTCTTCAACTGTTGACACAAAGTGTTTACACCATGTTTACACTCAGAGCAACAATTGATGATTCTCGACAATGAAATACCACTACTCTAATTGTTTCCTTACTTACTTGATTAAATGGAACGTATATAATTTCCTAGCTTTTATACGGATATATTTATTATATCCTATGGTATTGGGTTTTGATGCAAGCTTCTTGATCAAAGTATCACGAGTTTGTCATATAATTCTTTAATGAGAGAGTGCATTTATGTACTTTTGATTTAATAATTTGGTATAACTCCAATTACTCAGGTATGATTCAAATCAAGGACATTGTCAGGTGGGGAGCTTGACTAGGGCGGTACATCTCTCAAATAATATCGGAGGTGTCCCAAGGCCAGCTCAGTGCGGACAGAAACCACACATAGAGCAAAAGGCCAAATGCTGACTTGATCTCGGTGTTCAGTAAACACAGGGACAGCAAAAGCTCGGCCTATCGATCCTTTTGGTTTAAAGAGTTTTTAACATGAGGTGTCAGATAAGTTACCATAGGAATAACTGGCTTGTGGCGTCAAGCGTTCATAGCGACGTCACTTTTTGATCCTTAAATGTCGACTCTTCCTAGCATTGTGATGCAAAATTCACCAAGCGTAGGACTTTTTTCCCATGCAAGGGAACGTGAGCTGGGTTTAGACCGTCGTGAGACAGGTTAGTTTTACCCTACTAATGACAAAACGCTTTTGCGACAGCATTCCTGCGTAGTACGAGAAGAACCGCAGGTACGGACCAATGGCAAAATACTTGTTCGAGCGAACAGTGGTATGACGCTAGGTCCGTTGGATTACGCCTGAACGCCTTTAGGTTCGTACAACACTTTCATTGAAGCGTGGAGCATGGCATGGTACAGCTGATTAAAAAGATGCCAGTCCCTATCATCAGTACCATTTGGGTTGCCTTGATTGGCGATTTAAGCCGAATGTCATGTTTGCGGCGTCAGAACCGGTTGAGAATTATTTGATGCATTTTTGTTAAGTCTAATAATATAAAAAGTTATGCATACTCTGAGAGGCTTATTTTACTTCAAGATCTTTGGCACGTTAATACTGCTGTTCTGCTTGTCCGATCTTACTGTGACTTTATAGGATAATATATAATAGCAACATTATTTATTTATTTATTTATTTATGCGCGACTAAAAGCAGTCGGCAAGAAACAAAAAAAATCCATGTATAAAAATTAAATTAAAGATTAAAAAAATAATGATAAAATTAAAAATAGATTTAAACTGTAAAGAAAAAATTATAATTAGAATAAGAATTAGATCTGGGGTATGCAAAAAATATAAATGATCCAACATTTGTTGCAAGGAATTGGGAAAACCCAAAATAACCCAATCAGATCAATAAGGTTTAGTGTTGTTATTAGTAATTGTAAGAATGCTAAACTAGTATAATGTAATAAAACAAGTTATTAGTGTTACTAAGGTCAGGAATTAAAGGAAAGGTAATGGAAAAGTGCGGATTGTAGGGAAGGGAGAGAGAGCTCTGAGTAAAAAACGTGAAACAGGCTATTATAGGTAGTGCATAAGACACAAAATGAATCGTGTGAAGCGTAATCATTTGTGCATGAAGATAAAAATTAAGGCTTGTAATTTCTAGTAGACCTGAGGGGACAGAAAAGGTGAGGCGGGCTAGAAGTGAACTAGAATCGATCTCGCCAATAATCAATTTGTGAAGAAAAACAACACCAAGAGTTTTCCTACGATTAATTAAAGACGGAAGATTGAGAAGACGAAGCCTATGGGAGTTCGGTGGTAAACGAAGGTTGGAATCCCAGTTAAATCCACGTAAGGCGAAAAGCAAGAATTGCTTTTGAACTGATTCAATTCGATTCTTGTTTATTTGATACTGCGGGCTCCAAATGCATGAACAGTATTCTAGAATGGGACGAACTAAAGAGACGGAAAGGAGCTTAGTGGTAAAAGGATCATTAAATTCTTTCGACCAACGTTTAATGAAACCATGTTTTCCTTCGGCGTCATTAACTATAGTGGAGATGAGTAAATTGAAGCATAATTTGCAATCAAATAAAACTCCAAGATCCTTTACATATTTTCAATTTTATAAGGAGCTAAATAGGGCCTAGAACGACTAAATGTCATGAAAATACACTTTGAACAATTGAGATGCAACTTATTGGTCGAGCACCATAGTTGTATACCGTTCAAATCGTCTTGCAGACGATTATGAAGAAGGGGATCAGTATACGAAAAGATAAGCTTTACATCATCCGCATACATTAAAATATATGAATGGGACAGAATAGTGGGTAGATCGTTAATGAACAGAGTATAAAACCAGTGGGCCGGTGCTACAATCGAGCATACTCGACAGTCGGAGACCCCGTACTTACTAAGAAAAAAACTTATAATGGAAAAAAATTACAAATAATTTAGTTAACTTAAATGCATATTCTGTCAGGTTGATGTCTCATGAAACATAAAAGAATTTCATACTAAGACTTGATTTTCGCCGGATCGGTCTTATGACAGCTATATGATATAGTGGTCTGATTAGAACCAACTTTGGTAAGGATGTATAAGACTAACTTAAATGCATATTCTATAAGTTTGGACACGATATCTAATAAAACTAAAAAGGTTTTTCATACTAAGACTCGATTTTCGCCCGATCGATCCTATGTCAGCTATATGTTATAGCGCTCAGGTTTAAACAAACTTTGGACAGAATATATAAAACCAAGTTTAATTTATATTCTATAAGTTTGGTTACGATTTCTCATAAAACAAAAAAGTTTTTCATACTAAGGATTGATTTTCGCCCGATCGGTCCTATGACAGCTATATGATACAGTGGACCGAATTGAACCAACTTCGGTAAGGATGTATAAGACTAACTCAAATGCATATTCTATAAGTTTGGTTACGATATCTCATAAAACAAAAAAGTTTTTCATACTAAAACTTAATTTTCGACCGATTGTTCCTATGGGCGCTATATGATATAGTGGTCCGATTCAAAAAAGAAACAAACTTAACCTGACTGCAATATAGAGGAATCTACATACCAAATTTGGTGTCACTAGCTTTTAAATTGGTCTTATAATTGGGATATGAAATTTTTTTTTTCGATTTGTGGGCGATATAGGGGGCGTGGCCGAATTTTGAAACAAACTTGATCTGCCTGCAGTATAGAGGAACCTACATAGCAAGTTTGGTGTCTCTAGCTCTTATAGTCTCTGAGATCTAGGTGTTCATACAGATAGACAGACAGACGGACAGACAGACAGACATTGCCATATCGACTCGGCTATTGATGCTGATCAAGAATATATATACTTTATGAGGTCTGCCACGCCTCCTTCTGCCTGTTACGCACATATTCGGTAAAACAAACCCAATAGACCCCTGTACTTTTTTTAAGTACGGGGTCTAATAAAGGACCCAAGTGACTCCCTTGAGGTACACCAGAAGTAACGTAAACCGAACTCGAAATGGTTGATTTAAGAAGCACTTTTTGGGTCCTACCTTTTAAGTAGGTGGAAGCCCAACGTAAAAAAGCGGAGGAGAAACCTATGCAACTAAGTTTGTAAAGTAAGAAGTCATGGTTCACAAAGTCAAAGGCTTTACTGAAGTCAGTGTATATGACATCCGTTTGCTTTTTCTCTGAAAATGCATCATTTACCAGGGAGGTAAATTCAAGCAAGTTGGTCGTAGTGGACCGACCCTTAATAAAGCCGTGTTGAGGAGGGGAAATTATCGATTTACAGAGATGCTGCAAAGACGAAACAAGCATTTTTTCAAATAATTTGGGAATGACTGATAGCTTTGCAATGCCTTTGTAGCTCGAAATATCAGACTTACCACCTTTTTTGTGGAGAGAAATGATATAAGATTCTTTCCAAAGATATCTAAAGGTTGATGATTCAAGGGATAGCTTAAAAAGCTTATGCAACGGAGCAGCTAAGATAGAGCAGCATTCGTTAAGGATATAACTAGGAATGTTTTCTGGCCCAGGGATGAAAGAAGATTTTAAAGAAATAAGAGAAGAGATATAGTGTTATAAGAAATAGAGGGAACAAACATAGTATTTAATTGAAAAATAGAATCCCTCAAAAAAAACCTCTACACGAGGTAAAAGTCTAGTGACGAAAGCAATTTCCAGCCCCAAAATATCTGATATCCTACAACAAAATATTTAATATAACAATTTTAAATAAAGAAATAAATTAATAAAAAAAAAAATTGGCATTGTGCACTGAACGCAAAAATGGTGAGCTTCTTTATATATAAAAATTCATTTTACGCAGTGCCGAATGCCAATTTATTTTTTTTTAATAATTTATATTTTTATTCAAAATTCTTATATTAAAAAGAGGTTTTGTTCGTCACAGAATTCGATATCAGATGTTTTGGGGCTGGAAATTGCTTCTCTAGCTTTACCTCGTGTACATTTTTTTGTGAGATATCAGAAATTTTAGCAATTGCTTTTGCTTTTGACATTGTAAATTTATCATTGTTTAATTTTATTTCATATTAAAAAAAATTTTTTTTTATTTATAAAGAAAAGTACTGGCCCCTGCTCGCTTAGTGCTTAGTGCTTAGTGCTTGATCCATTTGCTTTGTGAACGCGTTTATATAAAAGCCAAGCATTGCTGACTGTCAAGTCGAGTAGATGGTAAAAAACACGAACTTGCCAGCGTTTACTTCTAGTTAAAATTTTATATCTTCCAATTATGCTGTCGATTAGATCAACGCCTCCCATGTAGCTATTGTATTGTGCTACTGCAAAGGGACGGTCAATCTCAACATATTCTTTTTTGGCTTTGTTGAATCGACGCGCTTTGTCCTTCGGAAGTATTCCAGCATAGTTGGATGCTAATGATACTATTTTATTGTCCACCCATGATGTCAGTGATATGTCCACTCCGCCAAAATCGGCGACATATTCAACAGACGTACCACGTGGATGCTTCTTCAAATTAATACAATCAAGTGATTTGTTATTTGGGATTCTATTTCTTCTTATAGTACCCAAAGCTAAAATTCCTCCTTCCGCCAAGTATTTCAAAAGAGGCAATGAATTGAAATAGTTGTCAAAATAAAGTCTAAAATTCTGGTGCCTCGGCACTTCTCTGGCCATTCTGACAACACAGTTTGATGCCGCACCTAGATCTGGCTCGTTAAATAAAACTTTGTTTTCATTTCCTGAATCAATCTCAAACTTATAGCAGAAGCCTGAATGTCCGCTAAGAACATAAATCTTATATCCCCATTTATGGGGCTTGTTAGGATTGTACCTTTTCATATGATTTCTTGCTTTTGTTGAACAAATCTGTTCGTCGACACACAGAAACTGCTCCATAGGCACTTTTTTAAAATTATTGTTCAATTCCTGGATAATTGGCCTGATTTTGAAAAGCCGATCGTGGCTGGCATCAGTCAAAGGCAATATGTTATCATTATTGTTAAAATGGATATGACGTCTAATAGATTCGAATTTCTTTTGTGACATAACTTTTTGAACAGCCGCTATGCCAATATTATTGGACCAGTATTGGGTGATTCGTGGAAGACGTGAAATGGACATATACAGTACAATACCAACAAACTGTCGAATCTCCAACGACGTGAAACCGAAATTCGCATTGGGATCTTTTTGATGAATGTACAAATTTGTTTCAATCGAAATATTCTCAAAAAGTTTTTTTGGAAACAGCTCCATTAGTTCCGGTGGCAAGGCAGTACTCGCGAGAAGCTGCAGTTGACACTCATTCAAAGCTAAATTGCGTTGTCTCCATAGTATGGATCTTTTTAGCTCGTTGTTGGAAGATGCTGTGCTATTTGAAGCTACGGTTACATCAACGTCACTCGGACGTTCATCTCCATCATCAATGTTTTCTTCATCCGTACTATCGATATCTTCCTTCTCTGGTTCGAAATCGCTTTCCTCGTCGGCAGAAAAATCCTGTTCGTCCTCGCTCTCCAAACTATTAAAAAAGTTTGAAATTTGTGAAGGCGTCAACCCCTTTGCTGACATTATTCCTAAGTAAGAAGTACCGGGGGCAAAAATATATATGTGGGCCTCTAAGAACATAAAACACATAACAACAAAAAATAATACAAAACAACACAAAAAGCACAAAACAACACATAAAACATAAGCACAAACAAATGTATGTTGCATAAATGCAACAAAATTGTGACTGCACAATAAAACACACAATGGTAGTTTGATGTACATCTGCAACATGACGATACACAAGAACTATTCGCAATACACAACAGTAAACACAATAACTTGATAACACACTCATTATTGTTATAGTAACCTTTGTTTATAGTAGTTTTTCCCAAATGAACAACCTTCTTTATAAGAAATATTTGCAATTACAAAATTGGTATGGACACCACTTGCACAATTCACAAAATTGGCGGGAAAACCGAACATGTGTGTTGCAAAACGCATTGAATAGTGTGCCCAACCACAAAAATCTTAAAAACGTATGTTTCTGCTCTACATCAAATACACACATGCCACTTTCTTGGCACACCTTGCGAAATAATTCGATTTACACGGTATGTTGCAGATATGCATCACGGCCATATAAAGGGTTAAAAAAAATTTTTTTTTTAATTATAGAGAAAAATAGGGGGCTACGTCCCTGCTCGCTTCGCTTAAGTTGCTACTCTACTGTCGGAGGCCCCGTACTTACTATTTGAAAAAGTTTTTTATACTAAGACTTAGACTTCGCCCGATCGGTCCTATGACAGTTATATGATATAGTGGTTTGATTAGAACCAACTTTGTTCAGGATCTATAAGTCTAACTTGAATGCATATTGTGTCAGTTTGGTTGAGATATCTCATAAAACCAAAGAGTGATTTTCGACCGATACAAAAATGTATACATTCAGTTAACAGGCAATATCTTCCAAACCCCTCAGTCAAAGTTTATGTTTCATATACCAAACTAGTGGGCCGGTGTTACAGTCGAGCATACTCGTCAGTCGGAGACCCCGTACTTACTAAGGAAAAAACTTATAATGGAAAAAAATTAAAAATAATTTAGTTAACTTAAATGCATATTCTATCAGGTTGATTACGATGTCTCATGAAACATACTAAGACTTAATTTTCGCTCGATCGGTTCTATGAGAGCTATATGATATAGTGGTCCGATTAGAACCAACTTTGGACAGGATATATAAAACCAAGTTTTTTGCATATTCTATAAGTTTGGTTACGATATCCCATAAAACAAAAAAGATTTTCATACTATGGCTTGATTTTCGCCCGATCGGTCCCATGACAGCTATATGATATAGTGCACCGATTTGAACCAACTTTGGTAAGGATGTATAAGACTAACTTAAATGCATATTCTATAAGTTTCGTTACGATATCTAATAAAACTAAAAAGTTTTTTATACTAAGACTCGATTTTCGCGCGATCGATCCAATGACAGCTACATGTTATAGCGCTCAGATTTGAAATAACTTTGGACAGGATATATAAAGCCAAGTTTTATATATATTCTGTAAGTTTGGTTACGATATCTTATAAAACAAATAAGTTTTTCATATTAAGACTTGATTTTCGCCCGATCGGTCCTATGACAGCTATATGTTATAGTAGACCGATTTGAACATACTTTGGCAAGGATGTATAAGACTAACTCAAATGCATATTCTATAAGTTTCGTTACGATATCTCATAAAACAAAAAAGTTTTCATACTAAAACTTGATTTTAGACCGATTGTTCCTATGGGCGCTATATGATAGCCCACAAAAAATCCTGTACACGAGGTAAAAGTCTAGTGACGAAAGCAATTTCTAGCGCCAATATTTCTGATATCCAATTTTGTGACGAAAAAAATTGAGTTAAATATAAAAATTTTCACTAAAGATATGAATTAATAAAAAAAAAAATAAAGAAAATTGGCATTGTGCACTGTGTGCAAAAGTGTGAGCACTTTGTACATAAAAATAACTTTTTGCGCAGTGCCGAATGCTAATTTTCTATATTTTTTTTTTTTATTAATTCATATCTTTAGTGAAAATGCTATTCTGTAAGTTAGGAGTAAACCTTTCGATAGGTATATAACTCGATCTGATCGGACAGTCGTAGCAAATTTTCCAACTTATATATAGTTAGTCGCCTTTTGCACCTTTCGTGCTGCTTTCGTCACTAACGCGAACTGCCGTCCGCAGTGATAGTGGTCGGATTCAAAAAAGAAACAAACTTAACCTGACTGCAATATAAAGGAATCTACATACCAAATTTGGTGTCACTAGCTTTTAAATTGATCTTATAATTGGGGTATGAATTTTTTTCGATTTGTGGGCGATATAGGGGGCGTGGCCGAATTTTGAAACAAACTTGATCTGCCTGCAGTATAGAGGAACCTACATAGCAAGTTTGGTGTCTATAGCTCTTATAGTCTCTGAGATCAACGGACAACAGACAGACGGACATTGCTATATCGACTCGGCTATTGATGCTGATCAATAATATATATACTTTATGGGGTCTGCCACGCCTCCTTCTGCCTGTTACGCACATATTCGGTAAAACAAACCCAATAGACCCCTGTACTTTTTTTAAGTAATGGGTCTAAAAACTCAAAATTTTACGTACTACAACATACTAAAATTTAATAAAAATCGTTAGAGCCGTTTTGTGAGAAATCGCCAAAATGTTAGTTAAAAATCTTTATTTCACCTGTAAAATGATACCTGAGTACTTTAGAAAAAAGTTTAAAGGTACGCCTAAAAGCCTTCAAGCACATCTTCAAGCAATCAATGATATACAGAACAAACGAGGGCGGTTCAATAAGTCCGTGACTATGGAATAAAGCATAGACTTTTTGATGAATAAATCATTTTATTTTTCAACGTAGTCTTTTTTGAGCTCTATACACTTTGTCCAACGCTTCTCCAATTTTTTTATCCCTTCCAAAATATTTGATTTATCGAGATCCTAAAAATAGGCCTTTGTTTGCGAGATGACATTATCATTGGAGTCAAATCTTTTTCCACCAAGCCATTTCTTCTGGTTTGGGAACAAGAAGCAGTCACTCGGAGCCAAATCTGGAGAATAGGGCGGATGAAGGAGCAATTCATAGCCCAATTCATGGATTTTTGTCATGGCAACTGCACAAATGTGCACCCTTGCATTGTCTTGGTGGTGAGCAAACGCGGCACCCATCTTGCGGAAAGCTTTCTCATGTCCAAGTGATCATTCTAAATTGAAACCACTGAACCATGCGAGATCCCTACGGCATCCACAATCTCTCGCACTTTCAATCTTTGACAGAAGCAGTGTTTTTTTTTCAGTAAAGAGGTCAGAAATACAAAAAGTCACGGACTTATTGACCTGCCCTCGTATCTATACCTTCTATGGTATGGAAACTGGTGAGGTTTCAAATTTTGCAGGATTTAGCGTGTTCCCGCTAAACTAGCGGAAAATTAAAAAGGTCGTAGAACAAACATTTTTAGATTTGCAAAGAGGAATAAATCCCCATCATAACATTTAAGCTTTTTTAGCGTTTTGATACAAACAGACAAATCGACGAACAGACAAACGAAGAAACTTTTCACTTCATTTTTAGTGGTCTACTAAAATTTTCAAATTTATTTATCTTTTGAGCCAGTGATCGGATTTGGGTGATTGAGGTATCAATCGACGCGTATTTTTGACAAGAATTTTTTTAAAATAAAAATTGTACGTAAAAGCCCCAACGGCTCCATAAGCTGCGATCATATAAATTTTTCCCATCCCATATACACCCCATTATCTCATGAGCCAGGTGAGTTAGAAAAAGTTTCAGTATGCCATTTTGTAAGTTAGGACTGAACCTTTCGCCACCACTTCGAGTCGGTCGATCATTTCTATTATTATTTGACATAACTTCAGAATCAGATACTGTAGGATTTAACCAAGTTTCTGACAAAGCAATTATATCTGAAACAAAGGACATACTACTCAAATATAGATAGAGTACATACAGGCAAAAAGGGGTCGCAGGTCTATTTTTTTGAAAGCGTACTAGCGGGCCCCCTTTACATTAGAACTGCCGAATGTAAGAGAAACAGGAGAGGATTCACTACGTCTTTTGGGCTTAAACTCATGAACAATCATATGTGGGGG
The DNA here is from genome assembly GCA_035045575.1 of Drosophila falleni. Taxonomy (NCBI): domain Eukaryota; kingdom Metazoa; phylum Arthropoda; class Insecta; order Diptera; family Drosophilidae; genus Drosophila; species Drosophila falleni. The sequence continues at coordinate 148,120 of JAWNOV010000095.1, read as the reverse complement.
CCAAAATTTTGAATCACAAATGACCGTAAATACGTCGTGTGGAACACTTATTTTAAATGATGCTATATTCCGGGCAATAGCAAAATTAAATTTAGTGACTGAGACATTAGCAGAGACTTTGCTAAAAATGTATGCCGCTACAGACTCACAAATAGTGTCCGAAGATATCCTAGGCACAAATACTTTCTTACGAGGAGCAAAAACATTAAAAATAGGGAGCTCAGGTGTAGGGGCAGCTACTTTGTCAGTCCTTCGTCAGTCCTATTGTTAGATCCAGCCCGCACCAAAGACACGATGACTTGGGCTGATTCAGTTGTCTGAGTGGTAGAATCACCTGCAGAAGGTGTATGAGAATTGAATAGGTTATCAATACCCGGAGAGACCGATAAAAACATAGTTGGCGAAGTGTCTTTATAGTGACGAGATGCCAATGGAGTATCTGGAGGCTGTGTAACTGGTATATTAGGGGGAACTGCTAAAAATGGAGAATCGGGAGTTGAGTTAAAATTATATTGGCTAAGCAACTCGAGACTAGAATCAAAATCACTTGAAAGAAGCTTAGCCATTTTATTAAGTTTAGAGAATTGGTTCTCACAGAATTATACATTTTTGAGAAATCAATTTGCTTGTCGATGCATACTGGACAAGACCATTTCACTGCACCACATTTTTTTTTAGAAACGGCAATGATCTTATCACATTCTCGACCTGTTAGACCAGCACACTTAGCATGCATTGACATTCTCACACAACCAACAATAAATATATCTCGGATGCTCAAAATCAGCCACTTGATAGTGCAGCTTTTCTTGCAGTACGACATATTTCCAAATAGGCAGAAATTGGGCACATAAATAGAGCGGGAGGCACTCAAATGAAGCTCTAAACAAGAGAACAAAAACACAAAAACAATTTGCTTGTGGGAGCGCGCTGCTAAACAAAAATGAAATGCAACAGCGAACACCCACACAAACAAATGTATTAGGATGTGCAAATCGCAAAAACTGAGATAAGGAGATGTAAACACAAACAAAATCAATCGCTATGCTTACAATAACAACAAACCTTTGTGGGCCAGGTGTAAAGCAAAAGCCGAAATACACGCTCAAGAATGGAATTATTTAAGGAAAAGTGCAAAACTAACTTTAGCAAAAGTAAAATACTTTATTTTAGGGACACAATGCACAAATGATCACAATTTACACAGCAAGTCGAAAGCTTGTTTACTTGTGCACAATTTAAGTTAAAACTAGTCGGACGGAGCTACAGTCGAGCATTCTCGACTATCGGAGACCCCGTTCTTATTATGGCAAAGGCTAAGACTGCTAAAAATTCATACTTGACTTTCACCCGATCGGTCCTATATGATATAGGGGTCCGATTTGAACCAACTTTGGGCAGCATATATAAAACCAAGTTTTATGTATATTCTATAAGATTGGTCACGATATCTTATTAAACAAAAAAGTTTTTCATACTAAGACTTGATTTTCTCCCGATCGGTCCTATGACAGCTATATAATATAGTCGTCCGATTTTAACAAACTTTGGTAAGGATATTTGAAACCAAGTTAGATACATATTCTATCAGTTTGGTTTTTTGCGATTTGCGGGGGCGAAGAGGGGCGTGGCTTAAATTTAAAACAAACTTGATCTGCGTGAGGTATATAGAAATCTGTGTGTCAAATTTGGTTTTCCTATCTCTTATAGTCCCTGAGGTCCCTTTGTTCAAACCGTCGAGCGAACGGCTTTTCGCTATTTGCGGGGGCGAAGGGGGGCGTGACTTCAATTTGAAACAATCTTGATCTGCGTGAGGTATATAAAAATCTGTGTGTCAAATTTGGTTTTCCTATCTCTTATAGTCCCTGAGATCCCTTTGTTCAAACAGACGAGCGAACGGCTTTTCGCTATTTGCGGGGGCGATGGGGGGCGTGACTTCAATTTGAAACAAACTTGATCTGATCTCATTCAGAATCCATAAAAGGCGTTGGATCATGGAAGGACGGTGATCATGGATGTCGAGATCCGCTAAGGAGTGTGTAACACCTCACCTGCCGAAGCAACTAGCCCTTAAAATGGATGGCGCTTAAGTTGTATACCTATACATTACCGCTATAGTAGATGATTTCTATTACTTGTAGTATAAATCTTAAAACTTTAGTGAGTAGGAAGGTACAATGATGTGCATAGAAGTGTTTGGCGTAAGCCTGCATGGAGCCGTCATTGGTACAGATCTTGGTGGTAGTAGCAAATAATCGAATGAGACCTTGGACGACTGAAGTGGAGAAGGGTTTCTTGTGAACAGTGGTTTATGACGAGATAGTCGGTCCTAAGTTCAAGGCGAATGCCGAAAATTTTCAAGTAAAAAGTTGTCAATTAATAATAATTTTGAAAAATAATACACTCGAATAATTTTGAACGAAAGGGAATACGGTTCCAATTCCGTAACCTGTTAAGTATTCGTTTGTTATTAAATATGGACCTCGTGCTCATCCTTTCGACAGGAACGACCATAAAGAAGCCGACGAGAGATATCGGAAGAGTTTTCTTTTCTGTTATAAAACATACTACCATGGAAGTCTTTCGCAGAGTGATATGGTAGATGGGCTAGAAAATCATTACAAATACTGTTGTGTCAATATTTTCCCCTCGGACCTTGAAAATTTATGGTGGGGACACGCAAACTCCTCAGCAGGCCGTACCAATATCCGCAGCTGGTCTCCAAGGTAAAGAGTCTCTAGTCGATAGAATATTGTAGGTAAGGGAAGTCGGAAAATTAGATCCGTAACTTCGGGATAAGGATTGGCTCTGAAGATTGAGATCGTCGGGCTTGATTGGGAAACAATAACATGGTTTATGTGCTCGCTCTGGGTAAATTGTGTTTATTGTGGAACTTTCTTGCTAAAATTTTTAATACTTATTGGGTAACCAATTCTGCCCTGTGCTCTTAATGTTAAAGTCTTCTTGATCAAAGTATCACGAGCTTGTTATATAATCGCAAACAAATTCTTCAATGAGAGAGTGCATTTGTGTACTTTTGATTTAATAATTTGGTATAACTCAGGTATGATTCAATTCAAGGACATTGCCAGTTAGGGAGTTTGACTGGGGCGGTACATCTCTCAAATAATAACGGAGGCCAGCTCAGTGCGGACAGAAACCACACATAGAGCAAAAGGGCAAATGCTGACTGGATCTCGGTGTTCAGTAAACACAGGGACAGCAAAAGCTCGGCCTATCGATCCTTTTGGTTTAAAGAGTTTTTAACAAGAGGTGTCAGAAAAGTTATCATAGGGATAACTGGCTTGTGGCGGCCAAGCGTTCATAGCGACGTCGCTTTTTGATCCTTTGATGTCGGCTCTTCCTATCCTCCTGTGTAGTACAAGAGGAACCGCAGGTACGGACCAATGGCACAATACTTGTGCCTGAACGCCTCTAAGGTCGTAGCCGTGCTGGACTGCAATGATAAATAAGGGGCAATTTGAACTGTATGGCTTCGAAACTATTTAAAGTTTATTATTCATTTAATAGACGACAATGGATGCCAATGTTACATATAACATAGTAAATTGGGAGGATCTTCGATCACCTGATGGCGCGCTATTTATATATTATAACATTATTAAATACAATGACAAAGCCTAGAATTAATTGTAAGCGACTTTTATAACAAGCAAGGTGTTGTAAGTGTTAGAGCAGCTACCATACTGCGATCCACTGAAGCTTATCCTTTGCTTGATGATTGGACAATTAAAAAATCGATAAAACAAACACACACATGCATATGTAAAAATATATATATATAAGTTTATACATATATATATAGAGTTAAAAAGAAGGTATGTATATGGTATATATACTACATATGTTTATGGGCATATAATTATATTATAATGTATATAAAACATATCTCTATAACTTTATAAATATTTGATTTATAAGATATATATATATATATATGTGACATATTCTATGTCTACGTTATACATAATATATTCTATGTCCACGTTATACATAAGTCTAGACACCAAATTCCTCATTCTAATAATGTAAACTTTCACAGGCTACAATTGTAAACAAAAGCGTAGCCAAGCCACCCCAAATTTCGCGTACCGATAATGTAAACTTTCACGGGCTGCACTTGTAAACAAAGAGCATTGATCGAAATAACTCACTGTTAGCAGATTTGCGTTCCCAGCCAACGCTGAGTTCGTTCCCAGGCTTTATAATATTGTAAACATTTAAATGCCCAAAACTAGCTTTCGTTATAACGCAATGCACAATTATCAGTTAGTCTTAAGTTGTTCTTCAATAAATGAACTTGTCGTGAAATATCGCCTTGTCTTTTATTTTATAATAAATTCAACTTAACCGTTAGAGCTGTGCGCGGTTTTTGTAAGATTCAAACTCACAGTAAATAAAGAAAAATCTAATTGGCGCAGCCGGTAGGATAACAATAAATTGTGGATTCTGATGCAATAGCTAAGTTATTAATTCTTTTGTCCCGTTTACTATTATCCGCTAAAACAACCAACGCGAGGGCAACCCAAGCGACGGTCAATATCGCGTTAAGTTTTTATTAAACCTCGACAGTGAGTGTACACCAAAATTCGCATATTGTCAAAGCCGCGGATTGTGCAAAAAACTTGAAAAACAATTCAAGAAGACGCGATAGAATTCGAAGAGAAAATAATTCCAGAAACTTCTGGTTATCTCAAAAAAATTCGAAAGTGCTGTCTGTGCAAACCAATCAAACATTTTAAACTATAAGTTAACAAATTAAGTGAAAACAATAAAAATTTAATCAACAACCAAAAGAAACTGAACCTAAAATAAGAGAAGCTGAAGTGAAACAAAAAAAAAACTAAGAGATAAGAAAAATTAAAAATAAAACCAAATAAATAAAAAATAATTAAATAAAAAAAACAAAAATTTATTATAATGAAACCAACAAACAAAAAAAAAAAAAAAACAACAACAATAATGGAAGGCAACGCAGAAGAACCCCTGACCGATGCCAACATGACACAAGTGATCAACCAACTTAAAAACGTTGAGAAGTTCACTGGAGATAAGAACGCTTTGTACACGTTCATCAACCGGATCGACTACCTTTTGGCCCTCTACACCACCAATGATGCAAGACAGAGGTCAATTCTTTTTGGACTTGTGGAACGCTGCATCAGCAGTGAAGTGATGTTATCCCTTGGCGTAAACAACTTGATGACCTGGACGGATCTTCGGAAGCAACTAGTATTGAACTACAAGACGCAAACTAAGAACCACACCCTACTGGAGGAATTCAGGAGCACTCCGTTTAAAGGCAACGTGCGAGCTTTTCTGGAAGAAGCAGAATACCGTAGGCAGACATTGATGAGTAAGCTGGAACTAGAAAATAACTTTGACGAAAAAACATTGCATGCGCGACTAATCATTGACGACCTTATTCAAAAATTACCCACAAACATTTGCATTCGAATTGTAAATTGCGAAATTCCCGATTTAAGATCTCTAATTAATATTTTGCAAGAAAAAAATCTTTATAACGAACCCTGTCTTAATCCAACCCCAAATAAAGTAAGACAAGAAAAATATTTGAAGCCATTGTATCAACCAAACCCGAATATTCAAAGATTCCCCACTTTTCTTCAACCAAATCAACCCTATGTCCCATATCGACCCCATCAACCTTACATTCAACAACCATAGCATCAACCATCACCCAACTATACTAACAACAACACTTTTAAACCTAATAATTATTCACCTCAACCAATGCAACAAATACCTAGTCCAATCAGACCAACATACTTTACACCCAGACCAATCCTTCGACAGAACCAATTCGACAACAATCGTTTCGGACAAGTAACTCCACAACAAAACTCTTTCAATAACTCTGGCGTAGCCAACCAACCGACTAAACGAGTTAGACCTGCAGAAAGTGGACAGAGTAAGATGTCAATATTATCAAGCAGAAAGTTACCCACAAAACCCAGACTTTACATACACACAATCAGCCGAACACGAGACAGAACAACCAAATGAAATAGAAATCGAGCAAGCCGAAAATTTTCAGCAGCCAGCCTTGGAAACCAACAGTACATAGTAATCACTTATAAAGGCAAAAATCTGAAATGTTTAATAGATACAGGATCTACTGTAAATATGATGACATCAAATGTTTTCAATTTACAAGTTCATGACACCGACTGTTTAATTCAAACACATCAACACATACAATAAAAAGAAGGCGACCAACTTAGTTTCAGTAATCAAGAAAAACACATTATAAATACTACCCACAATTCAGCCTTACATACAAAAAAATACAGTTATCCACAAGCATATGAACAGGAAGTTGAACATCAAATTCAAGACATGCTTAATCAAGGTATCATACGGCCTAGTAATTCTCCTTATTGTAGTCCTATATGGATCGTACCGAAAAAGCAAGATGCTTCAGGTAAACAGAAATTCAGAATCGTAATTGACTACAGGAAATTAAAAGAAGTAACCATAAGCGATAGGCACCCAATACCAAATATGGACGAGATTTTAGGAAAACTAGGTAGATGCAATTATTTCACCACAATCGACCTTGCAAAAGGATTCCACCAACTTGAAATGCATCCAGATTCCATTCAAAAAACAGCTTTCTCTACTTAACATGACCACTATGAATATCTTCGTATGCCATTTGGATTAAAAAATGCACCCGCAACCTTTCAACGTTGCATGAACAATGTTTTACGACCGTTACTAAATAAACATTGTCTGATATATCTTGATGATATAATTGTATTCTCAACATCCCTAGAAGAACATTTGCAATCACTCCAATTAGTTTTCGAGAAGCTTTCTGAAGCAAATCTCAAATTACAACTTGATAAATGCGAGTTTTTAAAACAAGAAACTTCATTCCTAGGACATGTCATAACGAAGGATGGAATAAAACCCAATCCTGATAAAATCAAAGCAATTCAGAAATATCCAATTCCCACAAAAACCAAAGAAATAAAAGGTTTTCTTGGATTAACCGGTTACTACAGAAAGTTCATTCCAAATTTTGCAGACATAGCCAAACCAATGACAGCAGTACTTAGAAAAGTTTCAAAAATTGACATTAAAAATCCTGAATACATTAGAGCTTTTGAAAAATTAAAACAACTAATTTCTAATGACCCAATTCTAAAAATTCCAGACTTCAAAAGTAAATTCGTTTTAATCACTGACGCAAGTAATGTAGCTCTTGGAGCAGTACTCTCTCAAGACGGACATCCCATTAGTTTTATTAGCAGAACTCTCAATGACCACGAAACTAACTACAGTGCCATAGAAAAAGAGCTTTTAGCCATTGTATGGGCAACAAAAACTTTTAGACATTACCTACTAGGACGACATTTCGAAATCAATAGTGACCATCAGCCATTATGTTGGCTGTACAAAATGAAAGAACCCAATTCAAAACTAACCCGATGGAGAGTTAAATTATCTGAATATGACTTTGACATAAAATATATAAAAGGAAAAGAAAACCACATAGCTGACGCTCTATCACGAGTAAAAATAGAACAGACTTATTTCGGAAAAGAAAAACAACATAGCGCCGACGAAGACAATAGTAATTTAATATTCACTACAGAGAAACCAATAAACACATTTAAAAGACAAATTATATTTTCTAAAGGCATTCCAAACATAAAAAAAGAAAACTATTTCAAAAAATTAATAATTCACATTACATACGATAACATGACTAATGATAAAGCCGAAATATATTTAATAGACCATTTTTGCACAAAAACCAGTGCAATGCTTATAGAAAGTGATGCAGATTTTTAAATAATTCAAAACGCACACAAGGAAATTATTAACACTAGCCATACTAAAATTCTTCGAAGTCTCATTCAATTAAGAAACATTAACTCCTATGCCGAATTCAAAGAACTTATTTTGAAAACCCATGAAAAACTCCTACACCCCGGAATTCAAAAAACAAATAAACTTTTTTGTGAAACCTATTATTTCCCTAACAGCCAAATATTAACACAAAACCTAATAAACGAATGTCATATTTGCAACTTAGCAAAATCAGAACATAGAAACACAAAAATGCCAATGAAAATTACACCCAAGCCCGAACACTGTCGTGACAAATTCGTAATTGACATTTATTCTTCTGAAGGCAAACATTATCTTAGCTGCATGGACATTTATTCAAAATTCGCTACTCTTGAAAATATCAAAACAAAAGACTGGATAGAATGCAAAAATGCATTAAGGCGTATATTTAATCAGTTAGGAAAACCAATATTATTAAAAGCTGACCGAGACGGCGCATTTTCCAGCTTAGCACTAAAAAAATGGCTTGAAAGTGAAGGAGTAGAAATACAATTAAATACAACAAAAACAGAAATAGCAGACATCGAAAGACTACATAAAACAATAAATGAAAAAACCAGAATAATTAACACTTTTAATGACGAAGAAAATAAACTCAGCAAAATAGAAACAATTCTTTACATTTACAACCACAAAACAAAACATGACACAACTGGACAAACTCCTGCACACATTTTCTTATACGCCGGACAACCAAATTTAGATACCCAAGAAGAAAAAGAATAAAAAATAAAATTAACAGTGACCGACAAGAATACGAAGTTGTTACTAGGTATCGAAAAGAACCATTACAAAAAGGAAAATTAGAAAACCCTTTTAAGGCTAATAAAAACGTTGAACAAACAGAACCAGACCATTATCAAATTACTAACAGAAATAGAGTTACACGCTACTATAAAACACAATTTAAAAAACTAAAGAAAATTAATAAAATTCAAATTCCACAGGTTTCTACGTCATAATCATACTATCGTTCACCCTCTTTAACATATGTCACACCCAACAAATCCAGATAAATAACTTGGACACGGATCACGGATACTTACTATTTCCAGACAAACCTTTAGAATTACCAACAAGGTTCGAACATCACTCATTGCGAATTAACGTAACTGAAATAATAATAGCAAACGAATATTTCCGTAGATCTATTCCTTTATTTAAAAATTCAACACAAATAAATCACTTATACAACAAATTACAGCAAGAACTAAATGGTATAATCTTTCATCATGAAAATCGTAATAAACGAGGACTGTTCAATGTAGTAGGCTCATTTTACAAATTCCTTTTTGGTACACTTGACGATAACGACAGAGTAGAGTTCGAAAAAAACATTAATAATCTATCTTTAAATATTGTTCAAATTAATGAAATAAACGATATAATAAACATAATCAACAATGATATGAAAAGAATACAAGAACATCAAAATAAGAAAAATATACAAGATACTTTTATTTACCAATTATCACAATTTATAGAATACATAGAAGACATTGAAATGGGTATGCAATTGTCAAGACTAGGACTTTTCAATCCAAAACTACTTACCTATGACAAACTTGACAGCATCAATAACCGAAACATACTACTAATTAAAACATCCACTTGGATTAACTACCAAGATAATATCATACTAATTATATCCCATATCCCAATTGACTTTCAGTCCACTAACACTATCAAAATTATCCCATATCCCGATCATAATGGCTATCAACTTGATTACATTAGTACTACTTCTTATTTTGAAAAAGATAATAAAATTTATAATCGAGATAATAAACCAGTAATTAACGAATGCATATCAAAAATTTTACTACACACAACACCAATTTGTAACTTTGAACACATAAATAACAAAGAAATGATAAAATACATTGAACCAAATACCATTGTGTCTTGGAACATAACTAATACAACTGTAAAACAAAATTGCCAGAAAAATAATGTTGATCTTAATATTCAGGGCAATAAAATTATAAGTATAAATCAATGCAAAATGCATATAAATGACATAATTTTAAGCGACAACTATCTACAGCCAGAAGTTGATCTTACACCATTGTATCCCCCCTTAGAAATAATTAAAATTAAACCTATCAAGCATGATGACATTGTAAAAATTGTATCACAAAATAATATCTTTACATATGCAGTTATCATAATCATAACCATCATATTCATAATTTTATTCTTATATCTAAAATATGTATCTTGTAATCCCATAATGTTAATCCATAAAAAATTTAAGAAACAAATTCACGAACCCAAAAACCAAACAACGCCATCGGTTCAACCAGAAGAAGAAGAACAAAGAGACACAATTATCGAGATGACACAAACAACATTGCCTAAACTTTACCCTTCAGTGTCTTAAGGAGAGGGAAGTGACATATTCTATGTCTACGTTATACATAATATATTCTATGTCCACGTTATACATAAGTCTAGACACCAAATTCCTCATTCTAATAATGTAAACTTTCACAGGCTACAATTGTAAACAAAAGCGTAGCCAAGCCACCCCAAATTTCGCGTACCGATAATGTAAACTTTCACAGGCTGCACTTGTAAACAAAGAGCATTGATCGAAATAACTCACTGTTAGCAGATTTGCGTTCCCAGCCAACGCTGAGTTCGTTCCCAGGCTTTATAATATTGTAAACATTTAAATGCCCAAAACTAGCTTTCGTTATAACGCAATGCACAATTATCAGTTAGTCTTAAGTTGTTCTTCAATTACAATGTCAAAAGCAAAAGCAATTGCAAAAATTTCTGATATCCCACAAAAAAAACCTCTAAACGAGGTAAAAGTCTAGTGACGAAAGCAATTTCCAGCCCCAAAATTTCTGATATCCAATTTTGTGACGAACAAAATTGAGTTTAATATAAAAATTTTAAATTAAAATATAAATTAATAAAAAAAAACAATTGACCTTGTGCACTGTGCGCAAAAAGGGTGAGCTTCTTTGTACATAAAAATAACTTTTTTGCGCAGTGCCGAATGCCAATTTACGTTTTTTTTTTATTTATTTATATATTTAGTTAAAATTTTAATATTAAATTCAATTTTGTTCGTCCTACAAAATACTAAAATTTAATAAAATTTGTTTGAGCCGTTTTGTCAGAAATCGCCAAAATGTAAGCTACAAATCTTTTTTTCACCTGTAAAATGTTACCTGAGTACTTAAGAACAAATGTTAAAAGGTATGCCTAAAAGCCCTTTCAATGATATATAAAACATGTCTGTAGCTTCTATGGTTTGGAAACTATTCAATTTTACCGGGACTTAGCGTTTTTCCGCTAAACTAGCGTTCTTTTCAAAAAGTCGTAAAACAAACATTTCTAGATTTTCAAAATGGAAAGGATCCCCATCATTACATTTCAAACTGACTTTTCATTTCATTTTGAGAAGTCCACTAAAAATTTCAAATTTATTTATCTTTTGAACCAGTTACACTAGGCAACAGCCCAAAAGTTACAAGAACCAAAACCACTTTTTTGGATAGATTTGGGACCAAAACCGACGAAAAACATTTTTTTTTTTTTATGGAGAGATTTTTTTTTTAGAATTTTTCAAAAATCTGGCTTTTTTTTATTCCTTTTTTTTAGAGGTGCGCCCACATTTGTAATCATTACTCCAGAATGCCAAAACCGATTTATCAAAGCTTTACTTTATCTAAAAGCTAATGAATATATCTATATTTCATTTATACACAGTCTTAGATTTAAACCAGTAGTTTAAGAGATGTAAAAAACAATTAAGAATACCCAATTCATGAGTTTGATTGAGGTATCTCAAAAAAACAAAAAGTTTTTCATACTAAAACTTGATTTTCGACCGATCGTTCCTATGGAAGCTATATGATATAGTAGACCGATTTGAACCAACTTTGGTGAGGATGAATAAGGCTTACTTAAATGCATATTCTATAAGTTTAGTTACGATATCTCATAAAACAAAAAAGTTTTTCATACTTAAACTTGATTCTAGACCGATCGGTCCTATGACAGCTATAATATGATATAATGGACACGTTTAAACCAAAATTGGTGAAGATATAAAGGACAACATAGAATACACAATGTGTGAGTTTGGCTAAAATATTTTAGAAAATAAAAAAGTTTTTCATACTAAAGGTGGATTTTTGACCGATCGTTCCTATAGGAGCTATATTGAATAGTGATCCGATTTGAACCAAATTTGGTAGGGATATATAACACATTTCCAGATATACAACCTGTGCGATTGGTTAATATATCTTAAGAAATAACACAACCTTTCATACTAAGCATGGATTTTCGACCGATCGTTCCTATGGCAGCTATATGATATAGTGGTTCGATTTGAACCAACTTTGGTCACAATGTGTAAAACAATAACAAAATCAAATTCTGTGAGTTTGGTTGGGATATCTCAAAAAACACAAAGAATTTTCATACTAAAGGTCATGCCACACCACAACGAAGTCAATTTTTTAGTGAAAAAAGCTAAGAAAAAATCATAATTTTCTTAATTCAAAAATTGATATCTCTTAAACTACTGGTTTAAATCTAAGACTGTGTATAAATGAAATATAGATATATTCATTAGCTTTTAGATAATGATTACAAATGTGGGCGCACCTCTGAAAAAAAGTATTTAAAAAAAAACCAAATTTTGAAAAATTCTAAAAAAAAAATCTCACCATAAAAAAAAAAAAATGTTTTTCGTCGGTTTTGGCCCCAAATCTATCCAAAAAAGTTGGTTTGGTTTCTGTAACTCGCAAAAAGTGCGATTTTGTTGCCTAGTGTTATCGGATTTGGGTGATCGAGGTATAAATCGAGAATAAGAATGCCGAATGCCGGCAGCCGCGGTAACTCCAGCTCCAATAGCGTATATTAACGTTGTTGCGGATAAAACGGTCGTAGTTGAACTTGTGCTTCATACGGGTAGTGCAACTTACAATTGTAGTTAGTACTATAACTTTATGTATCTAGGCGTTTTTCTGGTGGAGCTCTTATATGTAATTAAATATTTGTATTTTTTATATGTTCGATCACTGCATTACTCCTTTCCATCGGGGGTTATTGTGGGCCGGTACAAATACTTTGAACAAATTAGAGTGCTTAAAGCAGACTTCAAATGCCTGGATATTCTGTGCATGGGATAATGAAATAAGACCTCTGCTCTGCTTTCATTGGTTTTCAGATCAAGAGGTAATGATTAATAGAAGCAGTTTGGGGGCATTAGTACTACGACGCGAGAGGTAAATTTTTGGACCGTCGTATAACTTATTTAAGCGAAAGTATTTGCCAAAGATGTTTTCATTAATCAAGAACGAAAGTTAGAGGTTCGAATGCGATCAGATACCGACCTAGTTCTAACCATAAACGATGCCAGCTAGCAATTGGGTGTTTACTACTTTTATGGCTCTCTCAGTCGCTTCCCGGGTAACCAAAGCTTTTGGACTACGGGGGAAGTATGGTTGCAATGCTGAATCTTAAAGGAATTTACGGATGAGCAGGAGTGGAACCTGCGGCTTTATTTTTAATAAGAATTTTTTAAAAATAAAAAATTTTACCAAAAGGCCCCAACAGCCCCATTAGCTGCAATCATTGAAATTTTTCGCCTCCCACTTACACCCGCGTATCTCATAATCCAGGTAAGTTAGAAAAAGTTTTTGTATGCCATTTTGTAAGTTAGGGCTAAACCTTTTGATTGGTATTTAACTCGATACGATCGGACAGTCATATCAAATTTTCAAAATTAGCCGTATATATTGCTAGTCACCTTTCGCACCCTTCGTGCTGCTTACGTTACTGGCGCGAACTGCCGTCCGCAGTGATTTAATTAGACTACAAAAAAAAGTCAAATTTCACATGATATAAAAATTTCTTATGACAAGAAAAATTCAACTTTTATTTATCATAACCATATTATATGACAAAAATAAAACATTTCTCATTTAGCAAAAAAATCTCATATGTCTACAAAAAACAGTCAAATTTCACATGAAATTAAAATTTCATATGACTAGAAAAATTCATCTTTCTTATGTCATAAAAATTTCGTTTGACATAAAAAATTCAATTCTCATATAAAATTAAAATTTCATCTGACTCCAAAAATAGTAAAATATCACAAGGCAAGGCAAGTCATATGAAAAAAAATTAACATACCGAAATTATATGACGGTGGAGTGTTGTCTTGCCGGCATTGGTTATTTATAATATATGTTGCAAAAATAACTAAGTTTAACAGTGCATTATTAGTATATTTATACATGCAAATAGTGGCAGAAAATTTATATAGGTGGAGTGGTGTCACGCAAGACAAGTTATATTAAAGAAATAATATACCGAAATTATATGACAGTGGAGTGTTGTCTTGCCGAGATTGATAAGCAGACATTGTGAGCAGTGTATGCTCATCTATTATATGCAATGAAAATAAAAGTTTTTCGTTATTTGTTGTCTTTGAACGCTTGGCTGCTGTAATAATATGATGAAATAAGCCAGGGTATATTGGTTATCAATATATACTAAATAGGATTCACATTATCGTTTATTTGGCAAGCATAAACTTTAATCCAAAACACAACCAACACCCGTTTTTATATAAATGAGCTGGTGGTTTGTTATTGCCTGGTTGGAAAATTGAATTACATATATTATTCAATTCTCTAATGCAAGTATATTGGAATTTAAAATTATAAATCTGTTTGAACAATGTAAATTTATTGTGAATAAAGGTTTTAATTAATATAATATTTATTAACACATATATACAAAATGTAGATAAATTATCAATTTGTAATTAAAATTAAATAAATTTTAAATCAATTTATTTTGATTTTAAGTAATGTACGTGTGATGAATTTACATTAAGTAAGTGTAAATAAAAAGATATTTTTGAACAAATGAATATGTATATATTGTGCTTGTATATATACATTTATAAAAAAAAATGAATGTGTATTTTTTAAAACTAACGCACATGATTGCTATTTAAATGTAGCCATATTCGCTTACTATATGCATATCATATTTATTCAAATATATTTTAAATAGTTGTCATGTATATTACATATTTAAAAATATTTATATGTGTAAAAATATTTACACATAGAAATAAAACATTATTCTGGTTGATCCTGCCAGCAGTTATATGTTTGTCTCAAAGTACACACGAATTAAAAGTGAAACCGCAAAAGGCTCATTACATCAGTTACGTTCCTTAGATCGTTAACAGTAACTTGGATAACTGTGGTAATTTAGAGCTAATACATGCAATTAAAACACGGACATTTTACACTTTAAATCCTTTAATAAGGACCTATTGGATGGCAAGTCTGGCGCCGGCAGCCGCGGTAATTCCAGCTCCAATAGCGTATATTAACGTTGTTGCGGTTAAAACGTTCGTAGTGGAACTTGTGCTTCATACGGGTAGTGAAACTTACAATTGTAGTTAGTACTATAACTTTATGTATCTAAGCGTTTTTCTGGTGGAGCTCTTATATGAAATTAAATACTTGTATTTTTTATATGTTCGATCACTGCATTACTCCTTTTTATCGGGGGTTATTGTGGGCCGGTACAATTACTTTGAAGAAATTAGAGTGCTTAAAGCAGACTTCAAATGCCTGAATACTCTGTGCATGAACCGTCGTAAAACTAATTTATGCAAAAGCATTTGCCAAAGATGTTCGATTAGAACCAACTTTGGACAGGATATATAAAACCAAGTTTTTTGCATATTCAATATGTTTGGTTACGATATCCCATAAAACAAAAAAGTTTTTCATACTATGGCTTGATTTTCGCCCGATCGGTCCTATGACAGCTATATGATATAGTGGACCGATTTGAACCAACTTTGGTAAGGATGTATAAGACTAACTTAAATGCATATTCTATAAGTTTGGTTACGATATCTAATAAAACTAAAATATTTCATAATAAGACTCGATTTTCGCCCGATCGATCCTATGAGAGCTATATGTTATAGTGCTCAGATTTGAACGAACTTTGGACAGGATATATAAAGCCAAGTTTTATATATATTCTGTAAGTTTGGTTACTTTGGTAAGGATGTATAAGACTATCTTAAATGTGTATTCTATAAGTTTGGTTACGATATCTCATAAAACAAAAAAGTTTTTCATACTAAAACTTGATTTTAGACTAATTGTTCCTATGGGCGCTATATGATATAGTGGTCCGATTCAAAAAAGAAACAAACTTAACCTGCCTGCAATATAGAGGAATCTACATACCAAATTTGGTGTCACTAGCATTTAAATTGCTCTTATAATTGGGATATGATTTTTTTTTCGATTTGTGGGCGATATAGGGGGCTTGGCCGAATTGTGAAACAAACTTGATCTGCCTGCAGTATAGAGGAACCGACATACCAAGTTTGGTGTCTATAGCTCTTATAGTCTCTGAGATCTAGGTGTTCATACAGACGGACAGCAGACGGACAGACAGACAGACAGACAGACAGACGGACATTGCTATATCGACTCGGCTATTGATGCTGATCAAGAATATATATACTTTATAGAGTCTGCCACGCCTCCGTTTGTCTGTTACGCACATATTCGGTAAAACAAACCCAATAGACCCCTGTACTTTTTATACCCTGAGCCCATTAAAAATGGGCAAAAAAGGGTATAATGTGTTTGGCAGGATGTATGTAACAGGCAGAAGGAGGCGTGGCAGACCCCAAAAAGTATATATATTCTTGATCAGGATCAACAGCCGAGTCGATTGAGCCATGTCCGTCTGTCTGTCCGTCCGTCCGTCCGTCCGTCCGTCCTCCAGATGTTTGAACGCGTCGATCTCAGAAACCATAAAAGCCAGAGACATCAAACTTGGTATGTAGGTTCCTGGATACCATACGCAGATCAAGTTTGTTTTTATTTTTGAATCGGACCACTATATCATATAGCTGCCATAGGAACGGTACATCCAAAATGAAGTTTTAGTATGGAAAAGTTTTGTGTTTGTTGAGATATCATAACCAAACTGATATAATATGCATCTGGGCTGGTAATATACATCTTGACCAAATTTGGTTAAAATCGGTTAACTATATCATATAGCTGCCATAGAAACGATACATCGAAAATGAAGGTTTAGTATGAAAAAGTATTGTGTTTGTTGAGATATCAGAACCAAACTAAAAGATCATGAATCGAAGCTGGTATTATACATCCTGACCAAATTTGGTTAAAATCGGTTAATTATATCATATAGCTGCCATAGGAACGATACATCGAAAATGAAGTTTTAGTATGAAAAAGTTTTTTGTTTTTTGAGATATCTTAACCAAACTGACAGAATATGCATTAATGTTGGTTTTGTACATTCTGACCAGATTTGGTTCAAATCGGCTTTACATATCATATAGCTGTTATAGGAACAATTGGTCGAAAATAAACTTTTATTGAAGAGTACCTGGGCTCAGGGTATCCGACTGTCGAGCTTGCTCGACTGTAACCGCCCACTTGTTTTTTATATATATAGAGTTGCAGAGAAAGTATGTATATGTTATATATAATATTATTGTTTATGGGCATATAATTATATTATAATGTATATATCAGATATCTGTATAACTTTGAAATTTAAACTTGAAATGGTAGCCAAATGTCTCGTCATCAAATTAGCGACGTATTTTTAAAGATAAGACAGATGATTTATAAGAAATAAATGTATATATGTATATTACATTAATTAATGTGAAATTTAAGTATTATATATTTGAAAATATAAAGATACACGAAATATACATGTTATATTTATTAATATGAAATTTAAATTTTATATAAATGAAATATTAGCCAAATGTCTTGTCATCATATAACTGACGTATTTGAAAAGATAGGAAAGATAAAGATACATGATTTATAAGAAATTAATATATCATGTATATTTCATTTAACAATATGAAATATTATAAAAGTTTTATATTATTGAAATGGTAGCTTAATGTCTCGTCATCATATTAGTGACGAATTTGAAAAGATAAGAAATATATAGATACATGATTTATAAGAAATAAATATAACATGTATATTTCATTAATTAATATGATATTTAAGTATTATATAAATTAAATGGTAGCAAAATGTCTTGTCATCATATTAGTGATGTATTTGAAAAGATGTAATGAGATTCTTACTGTGTCCGCAAGATTCTATATAATATAATAACTTATAGCTTGTGACTATAAATATGTGCATGAAAATGTGTTGGAGAAATAAAACTTAATAATAAAGAAATTATTTTCTGATGTATATTAAAAAATTTTTATACTAAAAATATGATTATTTCGGTAGCCAATTGTCTCGTCATCATACTACTGACGCATTTGAAAAAAATTATTGAGATTCTTACTCTGTCCGTAAGTTTCTTATTAATATAATAACTTTAAGCTTGTGATTATAAATTTCTGCATGAAAATGTATTGGAGAAATAATTTTGTATTAATAAAACTTAATGAAAAAGAAATTATTTTCTGTGGTATATTAAATATATTTTGATAAATAGTGTTACTCAAAGTATGTTTATATCGGTAGCTAATGGTCTCTTTATCGTACTAAAGAAGCATTTGAAAAGATTTAATGAGATTCTTACTGTGTCCGTTAGTTTCTATATAATATTAAAATATTATAGCATGTGATTATTAATTTGTGCATGGAAATATGTTGAAGAAATGTTACTGTCTTAATAAGACTAAATAAAAAATGGAATTATTTCCCAAAGTAAATTAAACTAATTTTATTAAGTGGCGGTACTTAAGATATGTTTTCTTAGGTTGCCAATTGTCTGGTCATCATATTAGTGAAGAATATGAATAATTTAATGAGATTCCTACTGTCCCGCTGTATATTCACCTGTGTGGTTGGCGGGTATTAGAATACTACCACAGTGCACCTCTTCTTGTCGTATGTGGCGTCTAAATGAGGTACCAGGGCTGTCAGTCCCGAGCTGAATAAGCTAAAACTGACCTCACCTGTGTGGTTGGAGGGTCTTAGAATACCACCACAGTATGTAACCGCTTGTCGTACGAGACGACTAAAGGTGCTAGATGCTTCGTCTCATACCAAGGGGGAGTGTACAACCGATAGTGTACACTTATTTGTATCTGAGGAGATTTAAGCCACTGCTAACATCTCTTAGGGGCGACAGTTTGGCGCATTGTACCGAACTCGCTGTATTATATGCTTGCATATACGAATACCGTGGTCGTAATCCTTAACTGGAACACGCCACGTTAAATACACCGGGGAGATCCTTTGAATCTGTCCCGTACATATAAATCAGTCTGCCCACAAAATTTATAAATTTCATTTCATTTCATTTCTGAAATACCAGAAAATTTCAGCTTTCATGTGTAATTGACATTTCATATTGTATAACATGACATGGGAATATCAAAATAAATTTAACTTTCATGTAACAAAAAAAGTCAAAATTCATATGACACAACAATTTCCCATCACAAGAAAAATAGTCAAATTTCACATGACATAAAAATTTCATATGACAAGAAAAATTCAACTTTTATTTGTCATAACCATATTAAATGACTAAAATAAGACAACAAAATTTTATATAACTACAAAAAATAGTCAAATTTCACATGACATAAAAATTTCATATGACTACAAAAAATAGTAAAATTTCACATGACATAAGAATTTCATATGACTACAAAAAAAGTCAAATTTGAAATGACATAAAAATTTCATATGACTAGAAAAATTCAACTTTCTTATGTCATAAAAATTTTTGAACAAAAAAATTTCAACATTCATGTAGTATAAAATTTTATAAGACTACATAAAATGACATAAAAATTTTATATGACTAGAAAAAAAATCAAATTAGACATGACATAAAAATTTCATATGACTCCAAAAACAGTCAAATTTGATAAGACAAATAAAATTAAGTTTTTATATGACAGACATTTAAATAAGCAAAATAAAAGTGTACTTTCATATGACATAGAGATTTCATAACGGTGCATTTATGCATGAAAAAACAGGTCGGACTTTGAAAAAATGGTAAATTTAAAAAATGGTGGCAGTAAATCTATATAGGTGGACTGACTGTTGATGCATGCACTTGATTAAATTGAGAGGTAGTATTTGAAAAACTAATTAAGTTTTAGAAAGCGTGGCACAAAACCTATACATGGTGAGCAGTGTGTGCTCATTTTTGAATGCATATAATACAAGTAATAATAATGAAAATGAAAGTTTTTCGTTATTTGTTGTCTTTGAACGCTTTGCTGCGGTAATAATAAGCAATTAGCCAAGGTGTATTGTTTATCAATATATACTAAATATTAAGGTTTCACATATCGTTAATTGGGCAAGCATAAACTTTCATCCAAATCAGAACCAACACCCGTTTGCATATAAATGGGCTGGTGGTTTGGTATTACCTGGTTGGTAAATTAAATTACATATGTTATTCAATTCTCTAATGCAACGGCAGTTTGCACATGTATATTGAAAATAAAAATTATAAAACTTTTTGAACACAATGTAAATTTATTGTGGATATAGGTTTTATTTAATATAATATTCATTAACACATATATACAAAATGAAGATAAATTACACTAGGCAACAAAATCGCACTTTTTGCGAGTTACAGAAACCAAACCCACTTTTTTGGATAGATTTGGGGCCAAAACCGACGAAAAACATTTTTTTTTTTTTTATGGTGAGATTTTTTTTTTAGAATTTTTCAAAATTTGGTTTTTTTTTAAATACTTTTTTTCAGAGGTGCGCCCACATTTGTAATCATTACACGAAAATGCCAAAACCGATTTATCAAACCTTTACTTTATCTAAAAGCTAATGAATATATCTATATTTCATTTATACACAGTCTTAGATTTAAACCAGTAGTTTAAGAGATATCAATTTTTGAATTAAGAAAATGATGATTTTTTCTTGGCTATTTTCTTAGCTTTTTTCACTAAAAAATTCGAGGAAAATTCGAAACAATTTTTTTACATTTTATTAACTATTTTATTTGCGGAGCTGTTGTAATGTGAGACGGCGATATGTTTTGTTCATTGTTTAAATACTAATAACTTAGCCGTCTTTCCATATATTTTAATGGTAAACATTTTAAATTTCGCGTACCGATAATGTAAACTTTCACATAGTGGTCCGATTTTAACAAACTTTGGATAGAATATTTCATATGACTAGAAAAATTCAACTTTCTTATGTCATAAAAATTTTTGAACAAAAAAATTTCA
The DNA here is from genome assembly GCA_035045575.1 of Drosophila falleni. Taxonomy (NCBI): domain Eukaryota; kingdom Metazoa; phylum Arthropoda; class Insecta; order Diptera; family Drosophilidae; genus Drosophila; species Drosophila falleni. The sequence continues at coordinate 126,933 of JAWNOV010000095.1, read as the reverse complement.
ACATTCATGTAGTATAAAATTTTATAAGACTACATAAAATGACATAAAAATTTTATATGACTAGAAAAAAAATCAAATTAGACATGACATAAAAATTTCATATGACTTCAAAAACAGTCAAATTTGATAAGACAAATAAAATTAAGTTTTTATATGACAGACATTTAAATAAGGAAAATTAAAGTGTACTTTCATATGACATAGAGATTTCATAACAGTGCATTTATGCATCAAAAAACAGGTCGGCCCTTAAAAAAATGATAGCAGAAAACCTATATAGGTGGAGTGGTGTCGCGCAAGGCAAGTCATATGAAAAATATTGCCATACCGAAATTATACGACGGTGGAGTGCTGTCTTGCCGACATTGATTAATTATAAAGAGTGGTGCAAAAATAATTAAGTTTAATAGTGCATAAATATATTGATGCATGCACTTGATTAAATTGAGAGGTAGCAATTGAAAAACTAATTAAGTTTTAGAATGTGTGGCACAAAACCTATACATGGTGAGCAGTGTGTGCATATCTCTTATATATATTGAATGCATATAATACAAGTAATAATAATGAAAATGAAAGTTTTTCGTTATTTGTTGTCTTTGCAATTGTTAGATAATGATGAAATTATCCAATGTGTATTGTTTATCAATATATACTAAATATTAAGGTTTCAGATATCGTTAATTTGGCAAGCATAAACTTTCATCCAAAACAGAAAAAACACATGTTTTTATATAAATGGGCTGGTGGTTTGGTATTACCTGGTTGGTAAATTAAATTACATATGTTATTCAATTCTCTAATGCAAGGGCAGTTTGCACATGTATAGTATATTGAAAATTAAAATTATAAAACTTTTTGAGCACAATGTACATTTACTGTGGATAAAGGTTTTATTTAATATAATATTCATTAACACATATATACAAAATAAAGAGAAATTATCGATTTGTAATCAAATTTAAATACATTTTTATTCAATTTATTTTGAATTTAAATAATGTACGTGTGATGAATTTATATTAAGTAAGTGTAAATAAAAAGATATTTTTGAACAAATTAATATGTATATATGATGCTTATAACTTACGAACATGATTGCTATTTAAATGTAGCCATATTCGATTACTATATGCATGTCATATTTATTCAAAAATATTTTAATGAGTTGTCATGCATATTCCTGATCATGATCATGATGCTGACAGTAGTTATATGCTTGTCTCAAAGATTAAACAATGCATGTCTAAGTACACACGAATTAAAAGTGAAACGGCAAAAGGCTCATTGTACCAGTTATGGTTCCTTAGATCGTTAACAGTTACTTGGATAACTGTGGTAAATCTAGAGCTAATACATGCAAATAAAACACGGACCTTTTGGAACGTGTGCTTTTATTAAGCTAAAACCAAGCGATCGCAAGATCGTTACACTTGTTGAACTCTAGATAGCATGCAGATCGTATGGTCTTGTACCGACGGCAGATCTTTTAAATGTCTGCCCTATCAACTTTTGATGGTAGTATCTAAGACTACCATGGGTGCAACGGGTAAGGGGAAATCAGGGATCGATTCCGGAGAGGGAGTCTGAAAAACGGCTACCACATCTAAGGAAGGCAGCAGGCGCGTTAATTACCCACTCCCAGCTCGGGAAGGTGGTGACGAAATATATATAATAACATTACAGGACTCTATTGGAGAGCAAGTCCGGTGCCAGCAGCCGCGGTAATTCCAACTCCAATAACGTATATTAAAGTTGTTGCGGTTTAAACGTTCGTAGTTGAACTTAGGCTTTTTTTTATATGTTCCTCCTATTTAAAAACCTGCATTAGTGCTCTTCATCAAGTGTTATTGTGGGCCGGTACAATTACTTTGATCAAATTAGAGTGCTTAAAGCAGACTTCAAATGCCTGAACATTCTGTGAATGGGATAATGAAATAAGACCTCTGTTCTGCTTTCATTGGTTTTCAGATCAAGAGGTAATGATTAATAGAAGCAGTTTGGGGGCATTCGTATTACGACGCGAGAGGTGAAATTCTTGGACCGTCGTAAGACTAACTTAAGCGAAAGCATTGGCCAAGGATAAGTTCATTTATCAAGAACGAAAGCATTGGCCAAGGATGTGTTCATTTATCAAGAACGAAAGTAAGAGGTTCGAAGGCGATCAGATACCGCCCCAGTTCTTACCACATAAGCGATGCCATCTAGCAATTGGGTGCAGCTTCTTTTATTGCTCTCTCAGTCGCTTCCCAGAAAACCAAAGCTTTTGGGCTCCGGGGGAAGTATTGTTGCAAAGCTGAAACTTAAAGGAGTTAACGGAAGAACTCCACCAGGAGTGGAGCCTGCGGCTTAATTTGACTCAACACGGGAAAACTTACCAGGTCCGAACATAAGTGTGTGAGACAGATTGATAGCTCTTTCTCGAATCTATGGGTGGTGGTGCATGGCCGTTCTTAGTTCGTGGAGTGATTTGTCTGGTTAATTCCGGTAACGAACTAGACTCAAATATATTAAATAGATATCTTCAGGATTATGGTGTATCTTCATTCATGGTGCAGTAAAATGCTTATTCTGTTTGAATGTGTTTACATAAGTAATATATATAAGGACACTAGCTTCTTAAATGGACAAGTTGCGTCTAGCAATAATGACATTGAGCAATAACAGGTCTTTGATGCCCTTAGATGTCCTGGGCTGCACGCGCGATACAATGAAAGTATCAACGTGTATTTCCTACACCGAGAGGTCCGGGTAAGCCGCTGAACCACTTTCATGCTTGGGGTTGTGAACTGAAACTGTTCACATGAACTTGGAATTCCCATTAGGTGTGAGTCATTAACTCGCATTGATTACGTCCCTGACCTTTGTACACACCGCCCGTCTCTACTACCGATTGAATTATTTAGTGAGGTCACCGGACGTGATCACTGTGACGCCTTGTGTGTTACGGTTGTTTCGCAAAAGTTGACCGAACTTGATTATTTTGAGGAAGTTAAATTCGTAACAAGGTTTCCGTAGGTGAACCTGCGGAAGGATCATTATTACAGGTTAATGCTATTTAAAATTTGTATTTTATATAATTTGTCATATACCGTATTTTCATTGATTATGTATTAACTAAGACATTTCGCAACATTCTTTTCGGTATAAAAAAAATTTATTTTGGAAATGATATATGCCAGTAAAATGGTGTATTTTTAATTTCTTTCAATAAAAGAATATATGACGTCATCGTGTGAGCTGCAGGACACATGAAAATCGATATTTTGAACGCATAGCGCAGTCCATGCTGATATGATTAAATGAGGCCATTTACCCATAGAGGGTGTCAGGCCCATATAACGTTAATGATCACTAAATCGAAAGTTGCACAGTACGTGAAACTCCTTAGAGGTTAAGCCCGATGAACCTGAATATCCATTATGGAAAATTCATCAATAGAATTGTAATATTTAAACAATAACATATAAGGACATTGTAATCTATCAGTATCAATTATTTTATCAAAAAATATAAGTCAATTGCTTATTTAAATTAAAATAAAAGTCATAAATTTGATACAGTGCTGAGAGATTTATATGAGTACAGTGCGTTAATTTTTCGGAATTATAGAATGGCATGGCAGTTCTGATGTGCATATCGATTGTCAGAATTGAGTATAGGGGCGAAAGACCAATCGAACCATCTAGTAGCTGGTTCCTTCCGAAGTTTCCCTCAGGATAGCTGGTGCATTTAACTGTTGTATAATATAATCATATTTGGTAATGCGAATGATTAGAGGCCTTTGGGTCGAAACGATCTTAACCTATTCTCAAACTTTAAATGGGTAAGAACCTTAACTTTCTTGATATAAAGATTAAGGTTATTATATAATGTGCCAAGAGGGCCACTTTTGCTAAGCTGAACTGGCGCTGTGGGATGAACCAAACGAAACAATCACCAACAACTCATTCAGGAACCATGAAAGGCGTTGGTTGCTTAAAACAGGAGGACGGTCATCATAGAAGTCGAAATCCGCTAAGGAGTGTGTACCATCTCACCTGCCGAAGCAACTAGCCCTTAAAATGGATGGCGCTTAAGTTGTATACCTACACATTACCGCTAAAGTAGATGATATATATTACATGTAATAAAAATTTTGAAACTTTAGTGAGTAGGAAGGTGTAATGATGTTCATTGAAGTGTTTGGCGTAAGCCTGCATGGAGCCGTCATTGGTAGAGATCTTGGTGGTAGTAGCAAATAATCGAATGAGACCTATGAGGACTGAAGTGGCGAAGGGTTTCGTGTGAACAGTGGTTGATCACAAGTTAGTCGGTCCTAAGTTCAAGGCGAAATCCGAAAATTTTCAAGTAAACAGATGTCAATTAATAAAAATTTGGAAAAATAATACGCTTGAATAATTTTGAACGATGGGATATACTGTTCCAATTCCGTAACCTGTTGAGTATCAGTTTGTTATTAAATATGGGCCTCGTGCTCATCCTGGCAATGGGAACGACCTTAAAGAAGCCGTCGAGAGATATCGGAAGAGTTTTCTTTTCTTTTTTATAGACGTACTACCATGGTAGATGGGCTAGAAGAGCATGACATATACTGTTGTGTCGATATTTTCTCCTCGGACCTTAAAAATTTATGGTGGGAACTAGCAAACTTATCAACAGGCCGTACCAATATTCGCATCTGGTCTCCAACGTGAAGAGTCTCTAGTCGATAAAATAATGTTGGTAAGGGAAGTCGGAAAATTAGATCCGTAACGTCGGGATAAGGATTGGCTCTGAAGATGGAGATAGTCGGGCTTGATTGAAAAACAATAACATGGTTTATGTGCTCGTTCTGGGTAAATAGTTTAGTTACGTAGCCAATTGTCAAACTTTCTTTCTACAATTTTGGGTAACCAATTAGTTCTTTTAAATTACGACGATTATCAATTAACAATTAATTCACAACTGGCACGGACTTGGTGAATCCGACTGTCAAATTAAAACAAAGAATTGTGATGGCTATGGTGTTGGCACAATGTGATTTCTGCACAGTGCTCTAAATGTCAAAGTGAAGTAATTCAAGTAGGCGCGGGTCAACGGCGGGATTAATTATGACTCTCTAAAGGCGGATCAATGGACTGAGATGCAGAAGGGCCACATGCATTTGCATATGCCTATTCAGAAGTCATCAAAGTCAAGTCGACTCGTAGACACTCTGTGTCCCACAATTGATATGTGGCCTCTTCGTGGTATCCTCCGGGTGTTAAATTCAGAGTAGTTCTGATTAGCAGCAAATTCGAGTGACGAATGGGTCCAAAGGGTTGCCTACCCAATGGACCGACAAACTGATGGTGCAATGAATCGAAACGAGTCTCGGATATATGAACAAAGTTCACGAAATTCTCCTACGACCACTCGCCGTCGGACCCTTCAGGAAAGGAATGCAGTGGTCAATGCTCAGGCCATGTTTCCTTGTTGTGAATGTGATCGGTCTTTCTCCACGAAGACCGATCTCGGTGTTCACATGTAGCGCCTGCACAAAGGCGTACTGGATGGGTGTCGTCGGCGTGTTGACGTGAAAGCCAGGTGGAACGACGTAGAGTTTTCTATGATGGCGAGAAAAGAAATTGAGCTCACAGCAAATGGTAAGAGATTTATTAATAAAAAGCTAGCGGAAGCCTTTGCCAACCGCAGCGTCAACGCAATCAAGAAATGTCGACAGAGGGATAGTTATAAAGCGAAAATCAAACAGCTCAAGGGCTAAGCAGTTCCTATCCCAGAAGCGAATGAATCTGCGACCATACAGCGCCGCCCTAGTTTAAGTGAGCCCGGTTCCTCTTCCTTAATATTACAGGCTCCTCCACTCACTCCATCGAGACATTCGAACGATATCCTCATGCGGATGCTTCGGGGGTTACTGCCCGTCGCATGCAACCGATCTTGGAGAGCCGAAGTCTTGCAATCCATTGTAAATGAGGCGCAAGTTTCGGGAAAAGAGGTGACTCTCCAATGTTTGTCCGTCTACCTCCTGGCGACATAGACGGATCTCCGTCTTGCCCTATTTCGGCGAGGGTGCACCGCCCCGCTCCCTGCAATGGGAGGTAACGAAGACGCCAAGAGTACGCTAGTGTTCAGCGTAACTGGGAGAAACATAAAGGTCCCGGAGGGATTATGCTTCGCATAATGAACCTGATTCTCTGGTGTGCAGATTTTCCCGGACTCTTCCGAATGGCCCGAACCGTCTTCATCTTGAAGACTTACGTCCGATATCGGTGCCATCGATCGTGGTAAAAATTCATCAGTCAATTGGTACCCGCGTCAACGGGGGATTCTGCCCACAGATGGTTGCGCCGATAACGCGACTATAGTCGACTAAATCCTGAGGAATTGCTACATCGGAAGCAAGGCATTCGACTCGGTCTCTCACAAGGCAGTGTTCGATACGCTGACCGCCTATGGTGCCCTTCCGGGTTTTGTCGATTATATCCGGTACAGGTATCGGGGAGGCGGAACCTATCTTAGTGGTACCGGTTGGAGGTCAGAGAAATTCATCTCTGCTAGAGGAGTAAATCAGGATAATCCTTTGTCCCCCGTTCTGTTCAATCTGATCATCGATCGGTTGCTCAGGTCGTTCCCCGTCAAGATAGTTGTCAGTGTCGGTAACGCAAAAACAAACGCAGCAGCGTTCGCAGATGACTTGATGTTATTCGCTTCCACACCGAAGGGTCTTCAGACATTATTGGATACCACGGTTGGCTTTCTGTCTTCCGTTGAACTAACCTTAAATGCTGAAAAATGTTCCACGGTCAGCATAAAAGGGCAACCAAAACAGAAGTGTACTGTGGTCGAGCCACGTTGCTTCTGTATAGGTTCGCGCACCAGATAACCCCAACCCCAACAAAAGTTATCCCCCAAACTTCCTAAATCCACAGCTCTTTCACCAATCGTCGGGAAATGGTTAGATCTTCCGTTGGACGTGTCAGCCGAATTCTTTCATGCTCCTCATTCATATGGGGGTCATGGTGTTTTTTCAACTCGCTGGACGGCGCCAAGTTGCGAGTCAAAAGATTGAGTGGCATAATATGACCCCACCTCGAGCAATCCGAGGTGGCCAACACCTTTTTAGAAACCGAACTGCGAAAGGCCCGAGATAGATGCCAGGTTCAGCCCACGCGTTTGTTAACAGGGAATGTTTTTCTGAATGGGATCAAACTGCGGATAAATGCCCTACCCACGCGGTCACGGACCACGAGGGGAAGGCACGAATTGGGAAGGCAGTGTCGTGCAGGATGTGATGCTACCGAAACACTAAACCACATCTTGCAAAAGTGTCATCTTACGCATAGGAGGCAGGTGGCTAGACACAACGGAGTAGCTGATTTTCTCAAGAAGGGGCTTGAGTCTAGAGGCTATTCCATCATTGCTGAACCGAGTCTGCAGGGAGAGAACGGGATGTTTAAGCCGGATCTGGTTGCGTTCCGACACGACCGAACCATCGTGCTTGATGCACAAGTGGTGTCAGACGGACATGATCTGGATAGAGCTCACCAAAGCAAAGTCCAGATCTACGACCGAAAGGACGTACGAACGGTATTGCGAAGGGATTTTCAGGCACATGAGAACATAGAGGTTGTATCCGCTACATTAAACTGGCGGGGCATCTGGAGTTTTCAGTCCGTAACAAGATTGAGGGCTCTTGATGTTCTAAGTGCTAGTGACAGTACTGTCATTAGCGCCAGGGTGTTGTCAGGCGGAGTCTCTGGATTCAGAGCGTTTATGTTTCACACGGGGTTTCATGGCTGAATGTATTGGCTATCAATAATGCATTTCCGTTTCCTATAAAGCCAGTTACCTTTGGCACAACATCTAAAACGGTATAAAATAACGCATTCAGTGGCGCTACAATCGAAATCACTTCGTTATGTGGTGAACTAATGTGCTACAAAAATAGTCAAATGCCCCGTCATCTAATTAGTGACGCGCATGAATGGATTACCGAGATTACGACTGTCCCTATCTACTATCTAGCGAAACCACAGCCAAGGGAACGGGCTTGGTTTAATAAGCGGGGAAAGAAGACCCTTTTGGGTTTGACTCTAATCTGGCAGTGTAAGGAGACATTAGCTTTAGGTTTAGTATCGACAATGAAATACCACTACTCTTATTGTTTCCTTACTTACTTGATTAAATGGAACGTGTAACATTTCCTAGCCATTAGCCGGATATATTTATTATATCTGATGGTTTTGATGCAAGCTTATTGATCAAAGTATCACGAGTTTGTTATATAAACGCAAACAAATTCTTTATTGAGAGAGTGCATTTATGTACTTTTCATTTAAAAATTTGGTATAACTTCAATTACTCAGGTATGATTCAATTCAATTACATTGACTGAACGCCTCTAATGATAAATGAGGGGTAATTTGCATTGTATGGCTTCTAAACCATTAAAAGTTTATTATTCGTTTAATAGACGACAATGAATGTGATGCTAATGTGACATATAACATAGTAAGCTGGCAGGATCACCTGAAGCCGTGCTTTTAATATATTGAAACATTATTTAATACAATGACAAGGCCTAGAATCAATTGTAAACGACTTTTATAACAAGCAAGTGGTTGTAAGTGGTTGAGCAACTGCCATCCTGCGATTCACTGAAGCTTATCCATTGCTTGATGATTCGACAATAAAAAAATAGATCAACAAAACACACACATTCATATGTAAAAAATATATATATAAATTTATATATATAGAGTTAGAGAGAAAGTATGTATATGTTATATATAATATTTATGTTTATGGGCATATAATTATATTATATTGTATATATCAGATATCTGTATAACTATGAAATTTAAGTTTTGAAATAGAAGCCAAATGTCTCGTCATCATATTAGCGAAGTATTTTTAAAGTTAAGAAAGATGATTTATAAGAAATAAATATAACATGCATATTACATTAATTAATGTGAAATTTAAGTATTATATATTTGAAAATATAAAGATACATGAAATATACATGCTATATTTATTAATATGAAATTTAAGTTTTATATTATTGAAATGGTAGCTTAATGTCTCGTCATCATATTAGTGACGTATTTGAAAAGATAAGAAATATAAAGATACATGATATTATATAACATGTATATTTATTAATTAATATGATATTTAAGTATTATATAAATGAAATGGTAGCAAAATGTCTCATCATATTAGTGACGTATTTGAAAAGATTCTGTCAGTAAGATTCTATATAATATAATAACTTAGAGCTTGTGACTATAAATATGTGCATGAAAATGTGTTGGAGAATTAAACCTTAATAATAAAGAAATTATTTTCTGATGTATATTAAAGAAATTTTGATACTCAAAATATGAATGTTTCGGTAGCCAATTGTCTCGTCATCATACTACTGACGCATTTGAACTTATTATTGAGATTCTTACTCTATCCGTAAGTTCCTTATTAATATTATAACGTTTAGCTTGTGAATATAAATTTGTGCATGAAAATGTATTGGAGAAATAATTTTGTATTAATAAAACTTAATTAAAAAGAAATTATTTTCTGATGTATATTAAAAATATTTTGATAAAGGGCGTTACTTAAAATATGACTTTATCGGTAGCCAATGGTCTCTTTCTCATATTCTTACTGTGTCCGTTAGTTTCTATATAATATTAAAATATTATAGCATGTGATTATTAATTTGTGCATGGAAATATGTTGAAGAAATATTATTGTCTTAATAAGACTAAAAAAAATAATAAATGGAATTATTTTCTTAAGAAAATTAAACAAATTTTTTTTTGTTTTTTTTCGGTTGCCAATTGTCGGGTCATCATATTCGTGAAGAATATGAATAATTTAATGAGATTCCTACTGTCCCGCTGTATATTCACCTGTGTGGTTGGCGGGTCTTAGAATATACCACAGTGCACATCTGCTTGTCGTATGAGGCGACTAAATGAGGTACCAGGGCTGTCAGTCCCGTGCTGAATAAGCTAAAACTGGCTTCACCTGTGTGAGGTACCAGGACTGTCAGTCCCGAGCTGAATAAGCTAAAACCGACCTCACCTGTGTGGTAGGCGGATCTTAGAATACCACCACAGTATGTAACCGCTTGTCGTACGAGACGGCTGATTTAAAAGGTGCTAGATGCTTCGCCTCACACCAAGAGTGTACAACCGATAGTGTACACTAATTTGGAACCGAGGAGATGGAAGCCACTGCTAACATCTCTTAGGGGCGTCAGCTTGGCGCATTGTATCAAGCTCGCTGTATTATATGCTTGCATATTCGAATACCGTGGTCGTAATCCTTAACTGGAACACGCCACGTTAAATAAACCGGAGAGATTCTTTGAATCTGTCCCGCTGTATACATATAAATCAGTCTGTCCACAAAATTTATAAATTTCATTTCGACATAAATTTAAATATGACCAGAAAATTTCAGCTTTCATGGGTAATTGACATTTCATATTGTATAATATGACATGGGAATTTCAAAATAAATTTAACTTTCATGTAACAAAAAAAGTCAAAATTCATATGACACAAAAATTTCATATGACAAGAAAAATAGTTAAGTCACACATGACAAATAAATTTCATATGACAAGAAAAATTCAACTTTTATTTGTCATAAGCATATTATATGACAAAAATAAAACAATTCTCAAATAACATAAAAGTTTCATATGTCTACAAAACAGTCAAATTTCGCATGACATAAAAATTTCATACGACTAGAAAAATTCAACTTTTTTATGCCATTAAAATTTCGTATGACAAAAACAATTCAACTCTCATATAACATCAAAATTTTATAAGACTACAATAAAAAGTCAAATTTCACATGACATAAAAATATCATATGACTACAAAAAATAGTAAAATTTCACATGACATAAAAATTTCATATGACTACAAAAAAGTCAAATTTGAAATTACATACAAATTTCATATGACTAGAAAAATTCAACTTTCTTATGTCATTAAAATTTCGTTGAACAAAATATTTCAACTTTCATGTAGTATACAAATTTTATAAGACTTAAAAAAAGTCAAATTTCACATGACATAAAAATTTCATATGACTACAAAAAATAGTAAAAATTGACATGACATAAAAATTTCATATGACTAGAAAAAAACTCAAATTTGACATAAAATAAAAATTTCATATGACTACAAAAAAAGTCAAATTTGATAAGACAAATAAAATTAAGTTTTCATATGACAGACATTAAATAGGCAAAATAAAAGTGTACTTTCATAAGACATAGAGATATCATAACAGTGCATTTATGAATGAAAAAACAGGTCGGTCTTTAAATAAATTTTAGAAATGGTGACAGAAAACCTGTATAGGTGGAGTGGTGTCGCGCAAGGCAAGTCATATGAAAAATATTACCATACCGAAATTATACGACGGTGGAGTGCTGTCTTGCCGACATTGATTTTTAATTATAAAGTTGGTGCAAAAATAATGAAGTTTAATAGTGCATAAATATATTGATGCATGCACTTGATTAAATTGAGAGGTAGCATTTGAAAAACTAATTAAGTTTTAGAAAGCGTGGCACAAAACCTATACATGGTGAGCAGTGTGTGCTCATCTCTTATATATATTGAATGCATACAATACAAGTAATAATAATGAAAATGAAAGTTTTTTGTTATTTGTTGTCTTTGAACGCTCGGCTGCGGTAATAATATGGAATTGTTAGATAATGATGAAATTATCCAAGGTGTATTGTTTATCAATATATACTAAATATTAAGGTTTCAGATATCGTTAATTTGGCAAGCATAAACTTTCATCCAAAACAGAACCAACACCCGTTTTTATATAAATGGGCTGGTGGTTTGGTATTACCTGGTTGGTAAATTAAATTGCATATGTTATTCAATTCTCTAATACAAGGGCGGTTTGCACATGTATAGTATATTGAAAATTAAAATTATAAAACTTTTTGAGCACAATGTAAATTTATTGTGGATAAAGGTTTTATTTAATATAATATTCATTAACACATATTTACAAAATGAAGATAAATTATCAACTTGTAATCAAATTTAAATACATTTTTATTCAATTTATTTTGAATTTAAATAATGTACGTGTGATGAATTTATATTAAGTAAGTGTAAATAAAAAGATATTTTTGAACAAATTAATATGTATATATGATGCTTATAACTTACGAACATGATTGCTATTTAAATGTAGCCATATTCGATTACAATATGCATGTCATATTTATTCAAAAATATTTTAATGAGTTGTCATGCATATTCCATGAATTATATAAAATATTTAACATAGAATACCATGATTCATGATCCTGACAGTAGTTATATGCTTGTCTCAAAGATTAAACAATGCATGTCTAAGTAGACACGAATTAATAGTGAAACCGCAAAAGGCTCATTATACCAGTTATGGTTCCTTAAATCGTTAACAGTTACTTGGATAACTGTGGTAATTGTAGAGCTTATACATGCAATTAAAACACGGACCTTTTGGAACGTGAGCTTTTATTAAGCTAAAACTCTAGAACTCTAGATAACATGCAGATCAAATGGTCTTGTACCGACGGCAGATCTTTTAAATGACTGCTCAATCAACTTTTGATGGTAGTATCTAAGACTACCATGGTTGCAACGGGTAACGGGAAATCATGGTTCGATTCCGGAGAGGGAGCCTGAGAAACGGCTACCACATCTAAGGAAGGCAGCAGGCGCGTTCATTACCCACTCCCAGCTCGGGGAGGTGGGGACGAAAAATAACAATACAGGACTCTATTGGAGGGCAAGTCTGGTGCCAGCAGCCGCGGTAATTCCAACTCCAATAGTATATTAAAATTGTTGCGGTTAAAACGTTCGTAGTTGAACTTAGGCTTCATACGGGTAGTGCAACTAACAATTGTAGTTAGTACTATACTTTTATGTATGTAAGCGTATTACCGGTGGAGTTTTTATATGTAATTAAATACTTTTATTTTTTTATATGTTCCTCCTATTTAAAAACCTGCATTAGTGCTCTTCATCGAGTGTTATTGTGGGCCGGTACAATTACTTTGAACAAATTAGAGTGCTTAAAGCAGACTTCAAATGCCTGAACATTCTGTGCATGGGATAATGAAATAAGACCTCTGTTCTGCTTTCATTGGTTTTCAGATCAAGAGGTAATGATTAATAGAAGCAGTTTGGGGGCATTCGTATTACGACGCGAGAGGTGAAATTCTTGGACCGTCGTAAGACTAACTTAAGCGAAAGCATTGGCCAAGGATGTGTTCATTTATCAAGAACGAAAGTTAGAGGCTCGAAGGCGATCAGATACCGCCCCAGTTCTAACCACATAAGCGATGCCATCTAGCAATTGGGTGTAGCTACTTTTATTGCTCTCTCAGTCGCTTCCCGGGAAACCAAAGCTTTCGGGCTCCGGGGGAAGTATGGTTTCAAAGCTGAAACTTAAAGGAATTGACGGAAGGGCCAGGAGTGGAGCCTGCGGCTTAATTTGACTCAACACGGGAAAACTTCCCTGGTCCGAACATAAGTGTGTAGGACAGATTGATAGCTCTTTCTCGAATCTATGGGTAATGGTGCATGGCCGTTCTTAGTTCGTGAAGCGATTTGTCTGATTAATTCCGATAACGAACGAGACTCAGATATTTTAAATAGAAATCTTCAGTGCTGAAACTTATATAGACTTCATTCATGGTGGCAGTAAAATGCTTATTGTGTTTGTACCTGTTGGTTTGTCCCATTATAAGGACACTAGCTTCTTAAATGGACAAGTTACGTCTAGCAATAATGACATTGAGCAATAACAGGTCTGTGATGCCCTTAGATGTCCTCGGCTGCACGCCCGCTACAATGAAAGTATCAACGTGTATTTCCTACACCGAGAGGTCCGGGTAAACCGCTGAACCACTTTCATGCTTGGGATTGTGAACTGAAACTGTTCACATAAACTTGGATTCCCAGTAAGTGTGAGTCATTAACTCGCATTGATTACGTCTCTGACCTTTGTACACACCGCCCGTCTCTACTACCGGTTGAATTATTTAGTGAGGTCACCGGACGTGATCACTGTGACGCCTTGTGTGTTACGGTTGTTTCGCAAAAGTTGACCGAACTTGATTATTTTGAGGAAGTTAAATTCGTAACAAGGTTTCCGTAGGTGAAGCTGCGGAAGGATCATTATTGTTTAATGCACCTAACCGTTAATAAAATAAAATTGTTATTTTTTTCTTTAATATATAGAAATATATTTTAAAGAAAATGAAAGAAAAAATGTTAAATTTTGAATATAATATAAATAATTTTCTTTGCTCAAATACCTAAAGTCTATTGTAATATATATTTTATACATAAAAATTACGTTGTTATATATTTTATTTATAATATTCATACTATATAAATGCATTTTACATATTTTTTTATGTATTTTAGGTAATATGAATTATTAACTGCGTGTATATGTGCCATAATATACATGCGTTACACAAATGTATTGTTCATTATTGACGTGCTCATACATTGTATAAAAGCAACAACCTAAAATCATAAAGTTTGTTCGTGTTATTCAAGTTAATGCTTTACATATATCGATTAAAATAATTTAAAATTTGTATTTCATATAATTTGTCAAATACCGTATTTTCATTGATTATGTATAAACTAAGACTTTTCGCAACATTCTTTTCGGTATAAAAAAAATTTATTTTAGGAAATGATATATGCCAGTAAAATGTAGTATTTTTAATTTCTTTCAATAAAAGAATATATGACGTCATCGTGTGAACTGCAGGACACATGAAAATCGATATTTTGAACGCATATCGCAGTCCATGCTGATATGATTAAATGAGGCCATTTACCCATAGAGGGTGTCAGGCCGATATATCGTTAATGATCCTCAGATGTTAAGCCCGATGAACCTAAATATCCATTATGGAAAATGCATCATTAGAGTTGTATTATTTAGACAATAACATATAAGGACATTGTAATCTATCAGTATCAATTATTTTATCAAAAAATATAAGTCAATTGCTTATTTAAATTAAAATTAAAGTCATAAATTTGATAAAGTGCTGATAGATTTCTATGAGTACAGTGCGTTAATTTTTCGGAATTATATAATGGCATGATTATCATTGATTTTTGTGTTTATTATATGCACTTGTATGATTAACAATGCGAAAGATTCAGGATACCTTCGGGATTCGTCTTGAAACACGGACCAAGGAGTCTAACAAGTTATTGGGATAAAAACCTAATTGCGTAATTATGTTGACTATTAATGGGATTAGTTTTTTTTAACTATTTATAGTTAATGAACACAATCCCGGGGCGTTCTATATAGTTATGTATGATAATATTTATATTATTTATGCCTCCAACTGAAACGTACCTTGAGCATATATGCTGGGACCCGAAAGATGGTGAACTATACTTGATCAGGTTGAAGTCAGGGAAAATCCTGATGGAAGACCGAAACAGTTCTGATGTGCAAATCGATTGTCAGAATTGGGTATAGGGGCGAAAGACCAATCGAACCATCTAGTAGCTGATTCCTTCCGAAGTTTCCCTCAGGGTAGCTGGTGCATTTAACTGTTGTATAAAATAATCTTATTTGGGAATGCGAATGATTAGAGGCCTTAAAGTCGAAATGATCTTAACCTATTCTCAAAATTTAAATGGGAAAGAACCTTAACTTTCTTGATATGAAGATTAAGGTTATTATATAATGTGCCAAGGGGGCACAACAAACAATCATCAACAACTCATTCAGGAACCATGAAAGGCGTTGGTTGCTTAAAACAGCAGGACGGTGATCATGGAAGTCGAAATCCGCTAAGGAGTGTGTAACAGCTCACCTGCCGAAGCAACTAGCCCTTAAAATGGATGGCGCTTAAGTTGTATACCTACACATTACCGCTAAAGTAGATGATATATATTACATGTAAATTTTGAAACTTTAGTGAGTAGGAAGGTGTAATGATGTTCATTGAAGTGTTAGACGTAAGCCTGCATGGAGCCGTCATTGGTAGAGATCTTGGTGGTAGTAGCAAATAATCGAATGAAACCTATGAGGACTGAAGTTGCGATGGGTTTCGTGTGAACAGTGGTTGATCACGAGTTAGTCGGTCCTAAGTTCAATGCGATATCCGAAAATTTTTAAGTAAAAAGATGTCAATTAATAAGAATTTGGAAATATAATACACTTGAATAATTTTCAACGAAGGGGAATACGGTTCCAATTCCGTAACCTGTTGAGTATCAGTTTGTTATTAAATAAGGCCTCGTGCTCATTCTGGCAACAGGAACGACCATAAAGAAGCCGTCGGGAGATATCGGAAGAGTTTTCTTTTGGCTAGAAGAGCATGACATATACTGTTGTGTCGATATTTTCTCGTCGAACCATAAAAATTTATGGTGAGGACACGCAAAATTCTCAACAGGCCGTACCAATATCCGCATCTGGTCTCCAAGGTGAAGAGTCTCTAGTCGATAGAATAATGTAGGTAAGGGAAGTCGGCAAATTAGATCCGTAACTTCGGGATAAGGATTGGCTCTGAAGATTGAGATAGTCGGGCGTGATTGGGAAACAATAACATGGTTTATGTGCTCGTTCTGGGTAAATAGAGTCTCTATCATTTATGGTAGTTTCTTGTTTCCCGGTTAGTTTAGTTACGTAGCCAATTGTGGAACTTTCTTGCTAAAGTTTTTAAGAATACTAATTTGGTAACCAATTAGTTCTTTTAAATTATAACGATTATCAATTAACAATCAATTCAGAACTGGCACGGACTTGGGGAATCCGACTGTCTAATTAAAACAAAGCATTGTTATGGCCCTAGCGGGTTTTGGCACAATGTGCTTTCTGCCCAGTGCTCTGAATGTCAAAGTGAAGAAATACAAGCGCGGGTCAACGGCGGGAGTAACTATGACTCTCACTATTGAATACCACGGTTGGCACTATTGGATACCACTGTTGGCACTATTGGATACCAAGGTTGGCTTTCTGTCTTCCGTTGGGCTTAAAAAAAAATGATTCACGATCGGCATAAAAGGGCAACTAAAACAGAATTGTACTGTGGTCGAATCACGGGGCTTCTGTATAGGTGCGCGCACTTGTCCAGCTCTGAAGCGCTCCCAGAAGTGAAAGTGTCTCGCCATCAAGTTTACTGCGGAAGGGAGGGCTCGTTACTTTCCTTTCGAGGCATTGGTCCAAAGTTGGAGAGATTATCGCATTCCCCCCTGAACCCTCAACAGAAGTTATTCGGCCTCAGAACTGTCCTAATTCCACAGCTCTTTCAGCAACTAACTCTTGGTAGTGTGTCGTTAGGCGTTCTGAGAAAGTGTGACAGACTGTTACGGTCTATTGTCCGGAAATGGTTAGATCTTCACGGACCACGGGGGAAGGCACGAATTGCTTGAGTCTAGAGGCTATTTCGTCATTGCTGAACCGAGTCTGCAGGGAGTGAACAGGATGTTTAAGCCGGATCTGGTTGCGTTCCGACACGACCGAACCGTCGTGCTTTATGCACAAGTGGTGACAGATGGACATGATCTACATAGAGCTCACTAGAGCAAAGTCCAGATCTACGACCGCCAGGACATTCGAACGATATTGCGAAGGGATTTCAGGCACATGAGAACATTGAGGTTCTATCCTATCATTAAACTGGCGGGGCATCTTTAGTTTTCAGTCCGTAACAAGACTGAGGGCTCTTGATGTTCTAAGTGCTAGTGGCAGTACTGTCATTAGTGAAAGGGTGGAGTCAGGCGGGGTCTCTGGATTGGTATTGGCTATCAATATTGCATTTCCTTTTTCTATAAAGCCTCCATCCTTCCTCAGTACCGTTTCTGTTAGTTGACCAACTTAAACTTAAAAAAATTTAAATTTAATGCCATCTTAATGCCATAAAAAGGTTTGAATGCCATATTGTGTTGCGCGAGCAAGACGAGCGGAAACTCTCTTTGGCGAAAAATAACGCTTACTTTAGCTTTGTCGCAGAAGCAAAACCACCAACGCAACACACAACAGCCGAAAAATCAAAGCAGAACCTCTTAGCCGTAGAAGATGTGAGAGCGCGTTCTTGCTCTCCGATTTTACCAACTACAACTCCAAAAACCTGGAGCGAAGAGTGTGCCTCTCCATTACCGACCCCCTCACCGCGGAATCCCCTATCACCACCAAACTTGCCCGTACAAGTCGCTGCTGCTAACGCTACGGCAACAACAACGTTAACTGTGTCAACAGTCGTCGTACCATCTTCTGCTGACCAAGCGCAAGCTCTTTCAACTACTGCTTCGATTGCAAGCGCAGCGTCAAAAGCAGCGGGTCCGGCTAGGCAGACCGGAATGGATCGCTACATTCAAATAAAGCGAAAACTTAGCCCACAAAAAACACGAGAAAATAAATCAAAAATTAACCGCGGTAACTCAAACCAAACTGCTGGGGACCCAGTAAACACCAACAATAGGTTTGCACCGCTGGCTGATACTGTCAACGACCCCCAAACCAAAAAAACTAAACCCCCACCTATATTCATTCGGGAAAAGATATCCAACGCATTAGTGAACAAGATCGTTGACCTAGTTGGAAACAACAATTTTCATGTCGTTCCTTTAATTAAAGGGAACATTCACGAAATCAAGCTTCAATCAAAAGACGAGGAGCATTTCCGTAAAATCTCCAAGTATCTAAATGAAGCTAAGAAAAACTTCTACAATTATCAACTAAAAAGCAGCAAGGGCCTGCAGGTTGTAATTAACCGGATGTAACCCCTTCCGAGGTCGCAAGTGCGTTAAAAGAGAAGGGCTTTTTCGCTAAGAGAGTTACAAATATTTTAAACAAAAACAAAATTCCGCAACCTCTCTTCAAAGTTGAGCTGGAGCCAGATAGTAAAGCTCCAAAGAAAAATGAAGTGCACCCGATCTACAAACTACAGCTCCTGCTGCATCGCCGGATCACTGTTGAGGAATCACACAAACGGAATGGTCCAGTTCAATGCTCAAACTGCCAGGAATATGGGCATACCAGGACGTACTGCACCCTGCGTTCGGTATGTGTAGCTTGTGGAGACTCCCATGGTCCTGATTCCTGTCAAGTCAACAAGAATGATCCTAGTACAAAAAAACTGCGGAAACTGCGGTGGAAATCACACAGCTAATTACAGAGGCTGTCCAGTGTACAAGGAACTAAAAAGCCGCATCCGACGTGTACCAACAGCACGCCATCCGCACCTGCCAGGTGCAACTATAGCTTCCCAAACTACACCCGACGTCTTCTTCGCCAAAGCAGCCAGGTCCTCATTTGGTCCCGCAAACACTGTCAACGGCATATCTTTCGCCAATGTTTTAAAATCTGGCCTTCAAAAATCAGCTTCCTCAGCAGCGCCCCCAAGGGTAATACAAGATTCGAGTATGAATAACGCGCAGCAGCCCATGCAGCAGTCACAAAGCCCTATTGAAACGATGATCTTCACCCTACAACAAAGTATGATGGAGTTCATGTCGTTTATGAGATCAACTATGCAAAATCTTATGCAAAATCAAAACACCTTGATACAGATGCTTGCATCTCAACAATCCAAATAATCAATGGCGCCTCTACGAATATCTCTGTGGAACGCCAACGGTGTTTCACGGCATAAACTTGAACTTACCCAATTCCCATACGACAATCACATTGTTGTAATGCTGCTTTCTGAGACGCACCTTACTAACAAACACAACTTTCAAATACGTGGATACGTATTCTACGGCACAAATCATCCGGATGGAAAAGCACATGGTGGAACCGGTATTCTAATAAGAAACCGCATCAAACACGAGTTCCACAAAAGGTTTGCGACAAACTATCTACAAGCCACATCTATAATTGTACAATCGGACATCCGCAATCTTACTATAGCCGCTGTATATTGTCCTCCCCGCTTTACAATCTCTGAAGATCAATTCATGCAATTCTACAATTCACTGGGACAGCGATTTATAGCAGCAGGAGACTATAATGCGAAACACCCGCACTGGGGTTCTCGCCTTGTGACCGCAAAAGGAAGGCAGCTATACAACGCAATCATAAAGCCAAGCAACAAACTCAACTATGTTTCTCCGGGTAGTCCTACATACTGGCCAGCATACCCCAACAAACAACCAGACTTAATAGATTTTGCTGTGACAAAAATCATCCCACGCAATCTTATAAGCGCCGTAGCACTTCCGGATCTTTCATCCGACCACTCCCCCGTGTTATTAAATCTACTCCAATCCCCGGAATATGTGGAATATTCTAATAGACTCACAACACACAGAACCAACTGGCTTAAGTACAAGAAATACGTTAGCTCTCACCTCGATCATGCTCCGCAGTTCAACATCGAAGCGGACATCGACTGCTCTGCTGACTTATTAGAATCAGTACTTGTTGCAGCAGCTAAGATCTTTACTCCACAACGCGCGCATGTGCAGAGGAATAAACGTAAAACTAATCTTCAAATAGAACAACTTGTTCTGGAAAAGCGACGATTGCGACGTGAATGGCAGTCTCACCGGTCGCCATCTACAAAACAACGCTTTAAAGATGCTTCACGCAGGCTCAGCAAAGCTCTTAAGCATGAAGAAGCAGATGCCCAACGCCGCTACATAGAGCAATTATCACCAACCAGTACCAAGCATCCTTTGTGGAGGGCTCACCCTACACTCAGTGCGCCGATCGAAACGGTAACGCCTATAAGAAACTCCTCAGGCTGTTGGGCCCGTAGCGACAAAGACAGAGCTAACACATTCGCTTCTCACCTACGTCATGTATTCCAACCAAACCCCGCAACAAATTCGTTTTTACTATCATCCTGTGTATCTGATAGTCCTGGCGAGCCTGAACCACCTGAATTTCGTCCAAATGAAATTGTAAAAGTCATAAAAGAACAGATGAAACCAAAGAAAGCTCCAGGCTGCGATCTAATAACTCAAGAAATGATCATTGAACTTCCAAACTGTGCTATTTCCCTCATCTGTAAACTTTTCAACGCGATTACAACCATCGGCTACTTCCCAAAAAAATGGAAGAAATCGGTCATTATAATGATTCCCAAACCAGGAAAAGACCATACAATACCATCATCGTACAGATCAATTGGCCTACTACCGTGCTTGTCTAAGCTTTTTGAAAAATGCCTCTTGACGCGCATAATTCCTCATCTGAGAAGACACAACACAATCCCAACACATCAATTTGGCTTCCGAGAAAAGCATGGAACCATCGAGCAAGTTAACCGAATAACATCAGAAATACGTACAGCATACGAACATCTGGAATATTGCAGCGCAATATTCCTCGACGTCTCCCAGGCCTTCGATCGAGTGTGGCTTGAAGGTCTCATGCATAAAATCATATCGACGCTCCCAGTGTACACTCATAAGCTTCTCGAGTCGTACCTCTACAATAGAGTCTTCGCAGTCAGATGCAACACCACTACATCTGATGATCATATTATAGAAGCTGGAGTTCCCCAGGGAAGTGTATTGGGACCAACACTATACGTAATTTACACAGCGGACATCCCCATAAACGAGCGGCTAACAACATCTACGTTTGCCGACGACACCGCAACTCTTAGTCGTTCCAGATGCCCCATTGAAGCAACAGCACGTCTATCTGAACATTTGGCGGTAGTAGAGAAATGGCTAGCCGACTGGCGTATTAAAATAAATAACCAAAAGTGTAAACATGTCACGCTTACTCTCAACATGCAAACATGTCCTCCGTTAGCACTGTCTAATACGCAACTCCCACAAGCCAAAGAAGTAACGTACCTTGGCGTTCATCTTGATAGGCGGCTTACCTGGCGTCGCCACCTTGAAGCAAAAAAAACGCAGATTAAGCTAAAAGCTAATAACCTCTATTGGCTTTTGAATCCCCGATCTCCTCTCAGCTTAGACTACAAGGTCCTACTCTACAATTCCACCATAAAACCAGTGTGGACCTACGGCTCGCAGCTGTGGGAAACGCGTGCAGTAGCAATATTGATGTCATCCAGCGAGCACAATCAAAAATCCTGAGAACTATCACTGGGGCACCATGGTATGTTCGAAACGAGAACATTCATAGAGATTTGAACGTTATATATGTCAAAGATGAGATAGCAAGACAAAAAGCGAGCTACAACATTAAACTATCTTCACACCCAAATCCTCTTGCTCAACGGTTAACTCGGGTTTGCAGTCGAACCCGCCTTAAACGAAACGACCTTCCAGCCCAGCAATAAACCCTTGGGGCACCGTAGATCATATTAAGTCAACATGACTGTTAGTTAAGCTTTAAATATAAGATTTGATAAACTTATTGTAAGTCTCCCTTGGAGAAGATTCAATAAATAAAGGCAATGTATTAAAAAAAAAAAAAAAATAATGTGTTGCTGTTGTGACTTAGTTTACGCTTAATACATAAGATTTTAGGCCAACTTTTAATATTTTTGGTTACCGACCCCTCTACTGAGTAACAGGCCCCATTATACAACCAACAACACACAACACTTGCAACATAAAAGCGTGGAGCATGGCATGGCACAGCTGATTCAAGAGATGCCAATCCCTATCATCAGTTCCATTTGGGTTGCCTCGATTGGCGATTCAAGCCGAATGTTGGCGTCTGACGACGCAGTTGACCAGTGGAGAATTATTTGATGCATTTTTGTTAAGTCTAATAATATTAAAACTATTGCTGTTATACTTGTCCGATCTTGCTGCGACTCTATAGGATAATAGATAATAGCAACTTGTAGTGGCTTTTCACGATTCGCGAGGGCGGAAGGGGGCTTGGCTTAAATTTTAAACAAACTTGATCTGCGTGGGGTATATAGAAGTCTGTGAGTGAAAGTTTGGTATCTCTATCTCTTGTAGTCTCTGAGATCCTTTTGTTCATACGGACGCACAGACGGACGGACAGGCGGATAGACACACATGGCTGTATCGACTCGGCTGTTGATGCTGCTCAAGAATATATATATACTTTATAGAGTCGGAGATGCCTCCTTCTCCCTGTTACATTAGTGACGCGCACGAATGGATTATCGAGATTCCTACTGTCCCTATCTACTATCTAGCGAAACCACAGCCAAGGGAACGCGCTTGGAATAATTAGTGGGGAAAGAAGACCCTTTTGAGCTTGACTCTAATCTGGCAGTGTAAGGAGACATAAGAGGTGAAGAATAAGTGGGATATATTAGATTTCGACAATGAAATACCACTACTTTTATTGTATCCTTACTTATTTGATTAAACGGAACGTGTATCATTTCCTATCCATTATACGGATATATTTTGTATATCTGATGCTATTGGTTTTTTAAGTAAGCTTCTTGATCAAAGTAAACGAGTTTGATTTATAATCGCAAACAAATTCTTCAATGAGAGAGTGTGTTTATGTACTTTTGATTTAATAATTTGGTATAACTCCAATTACTCAGGTATGATCCAATTAAAGGGCATTGCCAGGTAGGGAGATTGACTGGTGCGGTACATCTCTCAAATAATAATGGAGGTGTCCCAAGGGCAGCTCAGTGCGGACAGAAACCACACATAGAACAAAAGGGCAAATACTGATTTGATCTTGGTGTTCAGTACACACAGGGACAGCAAAAGCTCGGGTTATCGGAATAACTGGCTTGTGGCGGCCAAGCGTTCATAGCGACGTCGTTTTTTGATCCTTCGATGTCGGCTCTTCCTATCATTGTGAAGCAAAATTCACCAAGCGTTGGATTGTTCACCCATGCAAAGGAACGTGAGCTGGGTTTAGACCGTCGTGAGACAAAAAACGTTGTTGCGACAGCATTTCTGCGTAGTACGAGAGGAACTACAGATACAGACCAATGGCACAATACTTGATCGAGCGAACAGTGGTATGACGTCCGTTGGATTATGCCTGAACGACTCTAAGGTCGTATCCGTGCTGGGCTGCAATGATAAATAAGGGGCACTGTATGGCTTCGAAACTATTAAAAGTTTATTATTCATTTAATAGACGACAATGGATGTGATGCCATGTTACATATACTATAGTAAATTGGGAGGATCTTCGATCACCTGATGGCGCGCTAGGTATATATTATAACATTATTCAATAAAATGACAAAGCCTAGAATTACTTGTAAACGACTTTTATAACAGGCAAGGTGTTGTTAATGTTTGAGCAGCTACCAAACTGTGATCCACTGAAGCTTATCCTTTGCTTGATGATTCGACAGTTAAAATCAATCAAGCAAACACACACATGCATATAAAAATAATATATATAAGTTTATACATATATATATAGAGTTAAAAAGAAGGTATGTATATGGTATATACACTACATATGTTTATGGGCATATAATTATATTAAAATGTATATATAAGATATCTCTATAACCTTATAAATATTTGATTTATAAAATATATATATACATAATTCATTAATTAATATGTAATTTAATTATTATATGAATGAAATGATAGCCAAATGTCTCGTCATTATATTAGTGACGCATTTGAAGAAAATTATTGAGATTCTTACTGTGTCCGTAAGTTTCTAATAAATATTATGACATTTAGCTTGTGATTATAAATATGTGCATGAAAATGTGTTGGAGAAATTAGACTTAATAAAAAATAAATTATTTTCTGATGTATATTAGAGAAATTTTGATACTCAAAATATGATTATTTCGGTAGCCAATTGTCTCGTCATCATACAAGGGACGCGTTTGAAAAAAATATTGAGATTCTTACTGTGTCCGTAAGTTTATAATTAATATACTTACTTTTAGCTTGTGAATATAAATTTCTGCATGAAAATGTATTAGAGAAATAATTTAGTATAAATAAAACTTAATAAAAAAGAAATTATTTTCTAATGTATATTAACAATATTTTGATAAAGGGCGTTACTCAATATATGTTTATATCGGTAGCCAATGAAGTCGTCATCATACTAGTAACGCATTTCAAAATATTTATTGAGATTGTTACTGTGTCCGTAAGTTTCCATATAAAATTATAATATTATAGCATGTGATTATTAATTTGTGCATGGAAATATGTTGAAGAAATATTATTGTCTTAAAAAGACTTAATAAAATAAAAAATGGAATTATTTCCTTAAGTAAATTAAACATATTTATTTAACGGCGGTATCTAAAATATGTGTTTTTTTCGGTTGCCAAATGTCTTGTTATCATATTCGTGAAGAATATGAATAATTTAATGAGATTCCTACTGTCCCGCTGTATATTCACCTGTGTGGTTGGCGGGTCTTAGAATATACCACAGTGCACCTCTGTTTGTCGTATGAGGCGACTAAATGAGGTACCAGGGCTGTCAGTCCCGTGCTGAATAAGCTAATACTGGCTTCACCTGTGTGAGGTACCAGGGCTGTCAGTCCCGTGCTTAATAAGCTAAAACTGGCCTCACCTGTGTGGTTGGCAGGTCTTAGAATACCACCACAGTATGAAACCTCTTGTCGTACGAGACGACTAAAGGTGCACCATGAACCCTTTGAAAAATACGGTAACACGACATTTCATATTATCGTCTTTGTACATAAAAATAACTTTTTTGCGCAGTGTCGAATGCCAATCTACGTATTTTTTTTATTAATTTATATCTTATGTTAAAATTTTAATATAAAATTCAATGTTGTTCGTACTACAAAATACTAAAATTTAATAAAAATAGTTTGAGCCGTTATGTCAGAAATCGCCAAAATGTAAGCTGCAAATCTTTTTTTCACCTGTAAAATGTTACCTGAGTACTTAAGAAAAAAAGTTAAAAGGTATGCCTAAAAGCCCTTTCAATGATATATAAAATATATCACTGCGGACGGCAGTTCGCGTTAGTGACGAAAGCAGCACGAAGGGTGCGAAAGACGACTATATATACAGCTAAGTTGGAAAATTTGCTACGACAGTCCGATCAGATCGAGTTATATACCGATCGAAAGGTTTAGTCCTAACTTACAAAATGGCATACTAAAACTTTTTCTAACCAACCTGGGTCATGAGATATGGGGGTGTAAGTGGGAGGGGAAAAATTTAAATGATTGCAGCTAATATGTCTGTTGGGGCCTTTTAGTAAAATTTTTTCTTTTTTAAAAATTTTACTTAAAAATACGCGACGATTGATACCTCAATCACCCAAATCCGATAACTGGTTCAAAAGATAAATAGATTTGAAAATTTTAGTAGACTCCTAAAAATGAAGTGAAAAGTCAGTTTGTTTGTCTGTTTGTTTTTTGCATCAAAGCGCTAAAGAAGCTAAAATGTTATGATGGAGATTTATTTCTCTTTGCAAATCTAGAAATGTTTGTTCTACGACTTTTTCAATTTCCCGCTAGTTTAGCGGGACCTTTTACTTTTTTTCTAAAGGTAACATTTTACAGGTGAAATAAAGTTTTTCAGCTTACATTTTTTGACAAAACGGCTCTAACGATTTTTATTAAATTTATTATGTTGTAGTACGTAATTTGCGTTTTTTGGTATATGAAACATAAACTTTGACCAAAGGGTTTGGAAGATATTGCCTGTTAACTGAATGTATACATTTTTCTTTCGGTCGAAAATCAGGTCTTAGTACGAAAAACTTTTTGGTTTTTTGAGATATCTCAACCAAACTGACACAATATGCGTTTAACTTGGTTTTATATATAGTCTGTGCAAAGTTGGTTCATATCGGACCACTATAACATATAGCTGTCATAGGACCGATCGGGGGAGAATCGAGTCTTAGTATAAAAAACTTTTTTGTTTTATGAGATATCTCAACCAAACTGATAAAATATGCATTTAACTTGGGTTTATATATCCTGGCCAAAGTTGGTTCAAATCGAATCAAATCATATAATTGTCATAGGACCGATCGGGCGAAGTCTAAGTATTGAATGACACTGGGCTTTTAACTGGTGCTCTGTTGTCAGGCGATCCGTGCGAGAATCTTGGCGAAGTAATAACGACTCGTGCTGTAGGGCTCATTCTCAACCAGGATGAGATCACCTGGTTCGTAGATAGTCGGCTTCGAGTGCTTGGCATCATATCTCTTCTTAGCTTCTGCGCTTTGGTCACTACTCTAGTGGCGGCATCTTCTCTAAGTTTCTGTAACTCAGCATCTATCATCATGTCGGCATCTTTGTCTTGGAGAACATTCACCAACGTATTTTGCAGAATATTACGTGGCTCATACCCGTACAACAACTGAAATGGAGAACATTTTGTAGTTTTGTTTACCAAGGTGTTGATGCTCCATTGGATATCTCGTAGCTTCTCGTCCCATCGCTTCTCATTATTTGTCATTGGCAACAGCATGGATAGTATTATACGATTCGTACGCTCTACATGTCCATTTGCTCTTGGAGTGCGAACGGCATTAAGGATACGCTTGACATTATTCTCTCGGCAGAATTTTTCATATTCCTTGGATGTGAAGGCTGTACCACGATCGGAGATGATTCGAGCTGGCATTCCAAGGTAACTTGATACTTCTCGTAGGACATCTAAGACATGTTTGGTAGCTGTGCTCTTCACATTGTAAATTTTGTAAAGGCGTCGACAATAGCAAAGATGTGCTCGTTTCGTTTGGAACTTCTTGGAAAGGGTCCCAAATGGTCAATGTGTATTGTGGAAAATGGTATTGGCTTTATATTGACAAAATGATATTGACCCTCTTGTCGTCCTCCAGGTTGCTTCGTCAATAATTAGCTTTCCTAATTTCAAGCTTGCTGGATCTACTTCATGTGCATCCTCATATGGAGCACGGCTAAGTGCGTCGACATGTTCCATCCTGGTACCAGATCTGTGAGTGATCTCGATGTCGAACTCCTGAATTCTTAGCCACCATCTTGCGATGCGAGGTATCAGATCACGTTTCTCCATCGCCGTTTTCAATGCGTTACAGTCTGTTATAACCTTGATCATTTTTCCGCATACATAATATTTGAATCGCTCTAACGATTCGACGACAGCTAATGCTTCTAGTTCGTAGCTATGAAAATTCCTTTCAGTTGTGGATGTTGCTCGACTAAAATAGGCAATTGGCTGCAACTGTTGATCTTCCATCTGTAATAGCACGCCGGCTAAACCAATTGAGCTTGCGTCCGTGTGAACTTCGTGTATGGCGTCTACTCGATAACTGGCTACTACTGGCTTGGCAATTAGTCTTTGTTTTAAAATGTCAAAGGCATCTTTCTTTTAACTGTGTCATTTCATTTTGCAATTGTGTAATTGCTGCTTTATCAACATGATCTCTTGTTTCATGCGACATGTCTACTTCCTCTGATCCTTCAAATTCCACTAATCGAAGAATCAAATCACTGCGCGATCCTGCAGTCGCTAATTCTCTTTGCCTCAAAAGAAATTTCAATTGATCTACTTTCAAATCGGAAATTTTCTGCATTTTTCTTCTTTGCTTCTTGTCTGCTTGTGCGTAAGCGAGACAACTGATGTTGCAATTTCTTTAAGTTGTGAAATTCACACATACATACAAGCACTTTGTATGTATACTGATGCTGCGCAAAACTTCATAAGCTGCAGGAACACATCCAACACTTATAAAATGCAATCCAAAACCGTCTGCTACGTAGACCTAGGGAACCAATCCCAATTTGCAATCTCTTTGGTCGCCTAGACCGAGGGAACACTTCCCATTGCAAACGTGGTACGCAGACGTTTTTCCTTGTGCGTTTATGCTGCTATTTGGATAGGCGAACACATCACTTATCCCACTTCTGAACTGAAAGACACTGGCCTTTTAACTGGTGCACTGTTGTCAGGCGATCCGTGCGAGAATCTTGGCGAAGTAATAACGACTCGAATATAATTAATTAATATTTATTAAATGAAAATAATATAAAATTAAGGAGTTTCAATAAACGTGTCTGCTTCGCACCAGTGCCAGATCTCTTCTTCTTCTTCTTAACTATCGATTATTCGTTCTATCGATATCGCTTAACTTAATATAGGGGCATGACAACTCAATATAATGTTTACAGTATTAGAATGAGAAACTTTTTTTTCCATGTAAAGTACCCCATATAAAGGACCTCAGTAGAGTAGCAACTCAAGCGATGCGAGCGGGTGCGGGGCCCCCTACTTTTCTTTATAATTAAAAAAAAATGTTTTTTTAAATACGAAAAAAAAAACAACAATGATAAATTTACAATGTCAAAAGCAAAAGCAATTGCAAAAATTTCTGATATCCCACAAAAAAAACCTCTACACGAGGTAAAAGTCTAGTGCCGAAAGCAATTTCCAGCCCCAAAATTTCTGATATCCAATTTTGTGACGAACAAAATTGAGTTTAATATAAAAAGTTTAAATAATAATATAAATTAATAATAAAAAAAAAATTGGCACTCGGCGATCGAGGTATCAATCGACGCGTATTTTTAATAAGAATGCCGAATGCCGGCAGCTGCGGTAATTCCAGCTCCAATAGCGTATATTAACGTTGTTGCGGTTAAAACGTTCGTAGTTGAACTTGTGCTTCATACGGGTAGTGCAACTTACAATTGTAGTTAGTACTAAAACTTTATGTATGTAAGCGTTTTTCTGGTGGAGCTCTTATATGTAATTAAATTCTTGTATGTTTTATATGTTCCATCACTGCATTACTGCTTTTCATCGGGGGTCATTGTGGGCCGGTACAATTACTTTCAACAAATTAGAGTGCTTAAAGCAGACTTCAAATGCCTGAATACTCTGTGCATGAACCGTCGTAAAACTAACTTAAGCGAAAGTTAGAGGTTCGAATGCAATTAGATACCGACCTAGTTCTAACCATAAACGATGCCAGCTAGCAATTGCATGTAGCTACTTTTATGGCTCTCTCAGTCGCTTCCCGGGCAACCAAAGCTTTTGGGCTACGGGGTGCAATGCTGAAACTTAAAGGAATTTACGGAAGGGCACCATCAGGAGTGGAGCCTGCGGCTTAATTTGACTCAACACGGGAAAACTTACCAGGTCCGAACATAAGTGTGTAAGACAGATTGATAGCTCTTTCTCTTATCTCTTATCTTATCTTATCTTTTCTTATTTACCGTTCTTAGTTCATGGAGTGATGTGTCTGGTTAATTCGGATAACGAACGAGACTAAAATATATAAAATAGATATCCTCAGGATTATGGTGTTGAAGCTTATATAGCCTTCATTCATGGTGGCAGTAAAATGTTTATTGTGTTTGAATGTGTTTATATAAGTGAAGCCGTACCTGTTGGTTTGTCCCATTATAAGGACACTAGCTTCTTAAATGCTAAAATTGCACATAGCAATAATGAGATCGAGCAAAAATAGATGTCCTGGGCTGCACGCGCTCTACAATGAAAGTATCAACGTGTATTTCCTAGACCGAGAGATCCGGGTAAGCCGCTGAACCACTTTCATGCTTCGGATTGTGAACTGAAACTGTCCACATGAACTTGGAATTCCCAGTAACTGTGAGGGATTAAATTGCATTAAATACGTCCCTGCCCTTTGTACACACCGCCCGTCGCTACTACCGATTGAATTATTTAGTGAGGTCTCCGGACTTGATCACTGTGACGCCTTGTGTGTTACGGTTGTTTCGCAAAAGTTGACCGAACTTGATTATTTAGAGGAAGTAAAAGTCGAAACCAGGTTGCCGTAGGTGAACCTGCGGAAGGATCATTATTGTATAAAGCATCTAACCGTTAATAAAATAAAATTTATATTTTTTTCTTTAATATATAGAAATATATTTTAAAGAAAATGAAAGAAAAAATTTTAAATTTTGAATATAATATTAATAATTTACTTTGCTCAAATACTTAAAAGTGTATTGTAATATATATTTTATACATTAAAATTACTTTGTTATACATTTTATTTGTCATATTCATATTGTATAAATGTATTTTACATATTTTTATGTATTTTTGGGTATTATGTATTATTACCTGCGTGCATATATGTATTTTTCATTATTGATTATTCAGGTTAACGCTTTACATATATCGATTAAAATACTTTAAAATTTGTATTTTATATAATTTGTCATATACCGAATTTTCATTGATTACGTAAAACTAAGACAAAAATTTATTGAAGGAATTGATATATGCCAGTAAAATGGTGTATTTTTAATTTCTTTCAATAATAGAATATATGACGTAATGAAATAAACCAAAAATTTTTATTATTCTAAGCGGTGGATCACTCGGCTCATGAATCGATGAAGATCGCAGCAAACTGTGCGTCATCGTGTGAACTGCAGGACACATGAACATCGACATTTAGAACGCATATCGCAGTTCATGCTGTTATGTACTTTAATTAATTTTAGAGTGCTGCTTGGACTACATATGGTTGAGAGGTGTAAGACTATGCTAAATAATTTGTTTAAAATTTTTCGAAATTTTAAGCATATGGTATATTATTGGATAATATATTTAGTATTGTTACGAAACATTTACTCATAAAATATTCATAATATTAAAATAAATGAAATTACTATACTTCTCTTGTTGTATATATTTGTATGAGAAATTTTGAAGAATTATGTTTTCTTTATTTTATTCAAATAATACTGAGGAATGTCTAGCACAAAAAAAAATGTATTTTAATCTAGAATGGCCTCTTATTTACGATGAGGTAAAATAAAACGCTTGTCAATATTATGGAACTTCAAAGTAATAATAAGTAATAGTATATATTTTAAATTGTTTTTATAATCACCATGTATATTATATTAACTATTATATATATAATTGTACAACCTCAACTCATATGGGACTACCCCCTGAATTTAAGTATATTAATAAGGGGAGGAAAAGAAACTAACACGGATTTTCATAGTAGCGCAGAGCGAAAAGAAATCAGTTCAGCACTAAGTCACTTTGTCCATATGGCAAATGTGAGATGCAGTGTATGGAACATCATTATTGTAGTATGAGAAATTAACGATTTAAGTCCTTCTTAAATGCCAGGCTCGTATAACGTTAATGATTACTAGATGGTGTTTCCAAAGAGTCGTGTTGCTTGATAGTGCAGCACTAAATGGGTGGTAAGCACTATCAAAAACTAAATATAAATATGAGACCGATAGTAAACAAGTATCGTGAGGGAAAGTTGAAAAGAACTCTGAATAGAGATTTAAATAGTACGTCAATCTGCTTAGAGGTTATGCCCGATGAACCTGAATATCCATTATGGAAAATTCATTATTGGAATTGTTATATTTAAGTGATTTCATAAGACTACAATAATAAGTCAAATTTCACATGATATAAAAATTTCATATGACAAGAAAAATTCAACTTTTATTTGTCATAACCATATTATATGACAAAAATAAAACATTTCTCATATAACAAAAAAATCTCTTATGTCTACAAAAAATAGTCAAATTTCACATGAGATAAAAATTACATATGACTAGAAAAATTCATCTTTCTTATGTCATAAAAATTTCGTTTGACAAAAACAATTCAACTCTCATATAAAATAAAAATTTCATCTGTCTACAAAAATAGTAAAATTTTACATGACATAAAAATATCATATGATTACAAAAAAAGTCAATTTTGACATGACATAAAAATTTCATATGACTTAAAAAAAATTAAATTTGATAAGACAAATAAAATTATATTTTCATGTGATAGGCATTAAAATATGCAAAATAAAAGTGTACTTTCATATGACATAGACATTTCATAACAGTGCATTTATGCACGAAAAAACTGGTCGGCCTTTGAAAAAATTGTAAATTTTAGAAATGGTGGCAGAAAACCTATAAACGTGGACTGATGTCGCGCAAGGCAAGTCACATGAAAAGAATTACCATACCGAAATTTTATGATGGTGGAGTGTTGTCTTGTCGGCATTGGTTATTTATAATATATGGTGCAAAAATAACTTAGTTTAGCAGTGCATTATTATATTAATACATGCATAGATATGAGTAATAATAATTGTCATTTGAAAAAATTGTACATTTTAGAAATGGTGGCAGAAATCCTATATAGGTGGAGTGGTGTCGCGCAAGGCAAGTCAAATGAAAAAAATTAACATTCCGAAATTATATGACGGTGGAGTGTTGTCTTGCCGGCATTGGTTATTTATAATATATGGTGCAAAAATACCTAAGTTTAACAGTGCATTATTATATTAATACATGCATAGGTATAAGAAATAAAATTTGTCATTTGAAAAAATTGTACATATTAGAAATGGTGGCAGAAAACGGATATAGGTGGAGTGGTGTCGAGCAAGGCAAGTCATATGAAAAAAAATTAACATACCGAAATTATATGACGGTGGAGTGTTGTCGTGCCGGCATTGGTTATTTATAATAAATGGTGCAAAAATAACTAAGCTTAACAGTGCATTATTACATTAGTACATGCATAGGTATGAGAAATAAAAATTGTCATTTGAAAAAATGGAACATTTCAGAAATAGTGGCAGAAAACCTATATAGGTGGAGTGGTGTCACGCAAGACAAGTTATATTAAAGAAATAATATACCGAAATTATATGACAGTGGAATGTTGTCTTGCCGACATTGATTAGCAGACATTGTGAGCAGTGTATGCTCATCTATTATATGCAATGAAAATAAAAGTTTTTCGTTATTTGTTGTCTTTGAACGCTTGGCTGCTGTTATAATATGATGAAATAAGCCAAGGTATATTGGTTATTAATATATACTAAATAGGTTTCACATTATCGTTTATTTGGCAAGCGTAAACTTTCATCCAAAACACAACCAACACACGTTTTTAAATAAATGAGCTGGTGTTTTGTTATTACCTGGTTGGAAAATTGAATTACATATATTATTCAATTGCCTAATGCAAGGGCAGTTTGCACATGTATAGTATATTGGAATAAAAAATTATGAATCTTTTTGAACACAATGAAAATTTATTGTGAATAAAGGTTTTAATTAATATAACATTTATTAACACATATATAATTAATATAGATAAATTATCAATTTGTAATTAAAATTAAACATATTTTTATTTAGTTTATTTTGATTTTAAGTAATGTACGTGTGATGAATTTACATTAAGTAAGTGTAAATAAAAAGATATTTTTGAACAAATTAATATGTATATATTGTGCTTATACATATATATTTCTAAAAAAATGAATGTGTATTTTTTAAAACTAACGAACATGATTGCTATTTAAATGTAGCCATATTCGATTACTATATGCATGTCATATTTATTCAAATATATTTTAAATAGTTGTCATGTATATTACATATTTAAAAATATTTATATGTGTAAAAATATTTACACATAGAAATAAAACATTATTCTGGTTGATCCTGCCAGCAGTTGTATGTTTGTCTCAAAGTACACATGAATTAAAAGTGAATCCGCAAAAGGCTCATTATATCAGTTACGTTCCTTAGATCGTGAACAGTTACTTGGATAACTGTGGTAATTCTAGAGCTAATACATGCAATTAAAACACGAACCTTTTGGAACGTGTGCTTTTATTAGGCTAAAACCAAGCGATCGAAAGATCGTTATACTGGTTGAACTCTAGATAACATGCAGATCATATGGTCTTGTACCGACGACAAATCTTTCAAATGTCTGTCCTATCAACTTTTGATGGTAGTATTTAAGACTACCATGGTTGCAACGGATTACGGGAAATCAGGGTTCGATTCCGGAAAGGGAGCCTGAGAAACGAAGAAACAGCAAGTTCGTAAATTACTCACTCCCAGCTCGGGGAGGAAGTGACGAAAAATAACAATACAGGACTGATATCCGAAGTCCTGTAATTGGAATGAGTACACTTTAAATCCTTTACTAAGGACCTATTGAATGGCAAGTCTGGTGCCGGCAGCCGCGGTAATTCCAGCTCCAATAGCGTATATTAACGTTGTTGCGGTTAAAACGTTCGTAGTGGAACTTGTGCTTCATACAGGTAGTGCAACTTACAATTGTAGTTAGTACTATAACTTTATGTATCTAAGCGTTTTTCTGGTGGAGCTCTTATATGTAATTAAATACTTGTATTTTTTTATATGTTCCATCACTGCATTACTGCTTTTCATCGGGGGTTATTTTGGGCCGGTACAATTACTTTGAACAAATTAGAGTGCTTAAAGCAGACTTCAAAGCCTGAACATTCTGTGCATGGGATAATGAAAAAAGACCTCTGTTCTGCTTTCATTGGTTTTCAGATCAAGAGGTAATGATTAATAGAAGCAGGTTGGGGGCATTCGTATTACGACGCGAGATGTGAAATTCTTGGACCGTCGTAAGACTAACTTAAGCGAAAGCACTGGCCAAGGATGTGTTCATTTATCAAGAACGAAAGTTAGGGGTTCGAAGGCGATCAGATACCGCCCCAGTTCTAACCACATAAGCGATGTCAGCTAGCAATTGGGTGTAGCTACTTTTATTGCTCTCTCAGTCGCTTCCCGGGAAACCAAAGCTTTTGGGCTACGGGGGAAGTATGGTTGCAATGCTGAAACCTAATGGAATTTACGGAAGGGCACCACCAGGAGTGGAGCCTGCGGCTTAATTTGACTCAATACGGGAAAACTTACCTGGTCCGAACATAAGTGTGTAAGACAGATTGATAGCTCTTTCTCTTATCTATGGGTGGTGGGTCATGGCCGTTCTTAGTTCGTGAAGTGATTTGTCTGGTTAATTCCGATAACGAACGAGACTCAAATATATTAAATAGATATCTTCAGGATTATGGTGTTGAAGCTTATATAGCCTTCATTCATGGTGTTAAATGTTTATTGTGTTTGAATGTGTTTATATAAGTGAAGCCGTACCTGTTGGCTTGTCCCATTATAAGGAAACTAGCTTCTTAAATGGACAAATTGCACATAGCAATAATGAGATCGAGCAATAATAGATGTCCTGGTAAGTATCAACGTGTATTTCCTAAACGCCACTTTCATGCTTCGGATTGTGAACTGAAACTGTCCACATGAACTTGGAATTCTCAGTAAGTGTGAGAGATTAAATTGCATTGATTACGTCCCTGCGCTTTGTATAATTTGTCATATACCGAATTTTCATTGATTACGTAAAACTAAGACAAAAATTTATTGAAGGAATTGATATATGCCAGTAAAATGGTGTATTTTTAATTTCTTTCAATAATAGAATATATGACTTAATGAAATAAACCAAAAATTTGTATTGCTCTAAGCGGTGGATCACTCGGCTCATGAATCGATGAAGATCGCAGCAAACTGCGCGTCATCGTGTGAACTGCAGGACACATGAACATCGACATTTTGAACGCATATCGCAGTTCATGCTGTTATGTACTTTAATTAATTTTAGAGTGCTGCTTGGACTACATATGGTTGAGGGGTGTAAGACTATGCTAAATAATTTGTTTAAAATTTTTCGAAATTTTAAGCATATGGTATATTATTGGATAATATATTTAGTATTGTTACGAAACATTTACTCATAAAATATTCATAATATTAAAATAAATGAAATTACTATACTTCTCTTGTTGTATATATTTGTATGAGAAATTTTGAAGAATTATGTTTTCTTTATTTTATTCAAATAATACTGAGGAATGTCTAGCACAAAAAAAATGTATTTTAATCTAGAATGGCCTCTTATTTACGATGAGATAAAATAAAACGCTTGTCAATATTATGGAACTTCAAAGTAATAGTATATATTTTAAATTATTTTTATAATCACCATGTATATTATATTAACTATTATATATATAATTGTACAACCTCAACTCATATGGGACTACCCCCTGAATTTAAGTATATTAATTAGGGGAGGAAAAGAAACTAACAAGGATTTTCATAGTAGCGGAGAGCGAAAAGAAATCAGTTCAGCACTAAGTCACTTTGTCCATATGGCAAATGTGAGATGCAGTGTATGGAACATCATTATTCTAGTATGAGAAATTAACGATTTAAGTCCTTCTTAAATGCCAGGCTCGTATAACGTTAATGATTACTAGATGGTGTTTCCAAAGAGTCGTGTTGCTTGATAGTGCAGCACTAAATGGGTGGTAAGCACTATCAAAAACTAAATATAAATATGAGACCGATAGTAAACAAGTATCGTGAGGGAAAGTTGAAAAGAACTCTGAATAGAGAGTTAAATAGTACGTCAATCTGCTTAGAGGTTATGCCCGATGAACCTGAATATCCATTATGGAAAATTCATTATTGGAATTGTTATATTTAAGTGATTTCATAAGACTACAATAAAAAGTCAAATTTCACATGATATAAAAATTTCATATGACAAGAAAAATTCAACTTTTATTTGTCATAACCATATTATATGACAAAAATAAAACATTTCTCATATAACAAAAAAATCTCTTATGTCTACAAAAAATAGTCAAATTTCACATGAAATAAAAATTTCATATGACTAGAAAAATTCATCTTTCTTATGTCATAAAAATTTCGTTTGACAAAAACAATTCAACTCTCATAAAAAATAAAAATTTCATCTGTCTACAAATATAGTAAAATTTTACATGACATAAAAATATCATATGATTACAAAAAAAGTCAAATTTGACATGACATAAAAATTTCATATGACTTAAAAAAAATTAAATTTGATAAGACAAATAAAATTAAATTTTCATGTGATAGGCATTAAAATATGCAAAATAAAAGTGTACTTTCATATGACATAGACATTTCATAACAGTGTATTTATGCATGAAAAAACTGGTCGGCCTTTGAAAAAATTGTAAATTTTAGAAATGGTGGCAGAAAACCTATAAACGTGGAGTGATGTCGCGCAAGGTAAGTCACATGAAAAGAATTACCATACCGAAATTTTATGATGGTGGAGTGTTGTCTTGTGGGCATTGGTTATTTATAATATATGGTGCAAAAATAACTAAGTTTAGCAGTGCATTATTATATTAATGCATGCATAGATATGAGTAATAATAATTGTCATTTGAAAAAATTGTACATTTTAGAAATGGTGGCAGAAATCCTATATAGGTGGAGTGGTGTCGCGCAAGGCAAGTCATATGAAAAAAATTAACATTCCGAAATTATATGACGGTGGAGTGTTGTCTTGCCGGCATTGGTTATTTATAATATATGGTGCAAAAATACCTAAGTTTAACAGTGCATTATTATATTAGTACATGCATAGGTATGAGAAATAAAAATTGTCATTTGAAAAAATGGAACATTTCAGAAATAGTGGCAGAAAACCTATATAGGTGGAGTGGTGTCACGCAAGACAAGTTATATTAAAGAAATAATATACCGAAATTATATGACAGTGGAATGTTGTCTTGCCGACATTGATTAGCAGACATTGTGAGCAGTGTATGCTCATCTATTATATGCAATGAAAATAAAAGTTTTTCGTTATTTGTTGTCTTTGAACGCTTGGCTGCTGTTATAATATGATGAAATAAGCCAAGGTATATTGGTTATCAATATATACTAAATAGGTTTCACATTATCGTTTATTTGGCAAGCGTAAACTTTCATCCAAAACACAACCAACTCACGTTTCAAAATAAATGAGCTGGTGGTTTGTTATTACCTGGTTGGAAAATTGAATTACATATATTATTCAATTGCCTAATGCAAGGGCAGTTTGCACATGTATAGTATATTGGAATAAAAAATTATGAATCTTATTGAACACAATGAAAATTTATTGTGAATAAAGGTTTTAATTAATATAACATTTATTAACACATATATACAAAATATAGATA
Source organism: Drosophila falleni (assembly GCA_035045575.1). NCBI lineage: Eukaryota > Metazoa > Arthropoda > Insecta > Diptera > Drosophilidae > Drosophila > Drosophila falleni. The sequence continues at coordinate 88,177 of JAWNOV010000095.1, read as the reverse complement.
AATTATCAATTTGTAATTAAAATTAAACATATTTTTATTTAGTTTATTTTGATTTTAAGTAATGTACGTGTGATGAATTTACATTAAGTAAGTGTAAATAAAAAGATATTTTTGAACAAATTAATATGTATATATTGTGCTTATACATATATATTTCTAAAAAAATGAATGTGTATTTTTTAAAACTAACGAACATGATTGCTATTTAAATGTAGCCATATTCGATTACTATATGCATGTCATATTTATTCAAATATATTTTAAATAGTTGTCATGTATATTACATATTTAAAAATATTTATATGTGTAAAAATATTTACACATAGAAATAAAACATTATTCTGGTTGATCCTGCCAGCAGTTATATGTTTGTCTCAAAGTACACATGAATTAAAAGTGAATCCGCAAAAGGCTCATTATATCAGTTACGTTCCTTAGATCGTTAACAGTTACTTGGATAACTGTGGTAATTCTAGAGCTAATACATGCAATTAAAACACGAACCTTTTGGAACGTGTGCTTTTATTAGGCTAAAACCAAGCGATCGAAAGATCGTTATACTGGTTGAACTCTAGATAACATGCAGATCATATGGTCTGGTACCGACGACAAATCTTTCAAATGTCTGCCCTATCAACTTTTGATAGTAGTATTTAAGACTACCATGGTTGCAACGGATTACGGGAAATCAGGGTTCGATTCCGGAAAGGGAGCCTGAGAAACGAAGAAACAGCAGGTTCGTAAATTACTCACTCCCAGCTCGGGGAGGAAGTGACGAAAAATAACAATACAGGACTGATATCCGAAGTCCTGTAATTGGAATGAGTACACTTTAAATCCTTTACTAAGGACCTATTGAATGGCAAGTCTGGTGCCGGCAGCCGCGGTAATTCCAGCTCCTATAGCGTATATTAACGTTGTTGCGGTTAAAACGTTCGTAGTGGAACTTGTGCTTCATACAGGTAGTGCAACTTACAATTGTAGTTAGTACTATAACTTTATGTATCTAAGCGTTTTTCTGGTGGAGCTCTTATATGTAATTAAATACTTGTATTTTTTTATATGTTCCATCACTGCATTACTGCTTTTCATCGGGGGTTATTGTGGGCCGGTACAATTACTTTGAAGAAATTAGAGTGCTTAAAGCAGACTTCAAATGCCTGAATATTCTGTGCATGAACCGTCGTAAAACTAACTTAAGCGAAAGTTAGAGGTTCGAATGCAATTAGATACTGACCTAGTTCTAACCATAAACGATGCCAGCTAGCAATTGCATGTAGCTACTTTTATGGCTCTCTCAGTCGCTTCCCGGGTAACCAAAGCTTTTGGGCTACGGGATGCAATGCTGAAACTTAAAGGAATTTACGGAAGGGCACCACCAGGAGTGGAGCCTGCGGCTTAATTTGACTCAACACGGGAAAACTTACCAGGTCCGAACATAAGTGTGTAAGACAGATTGATAGCTCTTTCTCTTATCTCTTATCTTATCTTATCTCTTATCAACCGTTCTTAGTTCATGGAGTGATTTGTCTGGTTAATTCGGATAACGAACGAGACTCAAATATATAAAATAGATATCCTCAGGATTATGGTGTTGAAGCTTATATAGCCTTCATTAATGGTGGCAGTAAAATGTTTATTGTGTTTGAATGTGTTTATATAAGTGAAGCCGTACCTGTTGGTTTGTCCCATTATAAGGACACTAGCTTCTTAAATGCTAAAATTGCACATAGCAATAATGAGATCGAGCAATAATAGATGTCCTGGGCTGCACGCGCTCTACAATGAAAGTATCAACGTGTATTTCCTAGACCGATAGATCCGGGTAAGCCGCTGAGCCACTTTCATGCTTCGGATTGTGAACTGAAACTGTCCACATGAACTTGGAATTCCCAGTAACTGTGAGGGATTAAATTGCATTAAATACGTCCCTGCCCTTTGTACACACCGCCCGTCGCTACTACCGATTGAATTATTTAGTGAGGTCTCCGGACTTGATCACTGTGACGCCTTGTGTGTTACGGTTGTTTCGCAAAAGTTGACCGAACTTGATTATTTAGAGGAAGTAAAAGTCGAAACCAGGTTGCCGTAGGTGAGCGGAAGGATCATTATTATATAATGCATCTAACCGTTAATAAAATAAAATTTATATTTTTTTCTTTAATATATAGAAATATATTTTAAAGAAAATGTATTTTACATATTTTTATGTATTTTTGGGTATTATGTATTATTACCTCCGTGCATATATGTATTTTTCATTATTGATTATTCAGGTTAATGCTTTACATATATCGATTAAAATACTTTAAAATTTGTATTTTATATAATTTGTCATATACCGAATTTTCATTGATTACGTAAAACTAAGACAAAAATTTATTGAAGGAATTGATATATGCCAGTAAAATGGTGTATTTTTAATTTCTTTCAATAATAGAATATATGACGTAATGAAATAAACCAAAAATTTTTATTATTCTAAGCGGTGGATCACTCGGCTCATGAATCGATGAAGATCGCAGCAAACTGTGCGTCATCGTGTGAACTGCAGGACACATGAACATCGACATTTTGAACGCATATCGCAGTTCATGCTGTTATGTACTTTAATTAATTTTAGAGTGCTGCTTGGACTACATATGGTTGAGAGGTGTAAGACTATGCTAAATAATTTGTTTAAAATTTTTCGAAATTTTAAGCATATGGTATATTATTGGATAATATATTTAGTATTGTTACGAAACATTTACTCATAAAATATTCATAATATTAAAATAAATGAAATTACTATACTTCTCTTGTTGTATATATTTGTATGAGAAATTTTGAAGAATTATGTTTTCTTTATTTTATTCAAATAATACTGAGGAATGTCTAGCACAAAAAAAATGTATTTTAATCTAGAATGGCCTCTTATTTACGATGAGATAAAATAAAACGCTTGTCAATATTATGGAACTTCAAAGTAATAGTATATATTTTAAATTGTTTTTATAATCACCATGTATATTATATTAACTATTATATATATAATTGTACAACCTCAACTCATATGGGACTACCCCCTGAATTTAAGTATATTAATTAGGGGAGGAAAAGAAACTAACAAGGATTTTCATAGTAGCGGAGAGCGAAAAGAAATCAGTTCAGCACTAAGTCACTTTGTCCATATGGCAAATGTGAGATGCAGTGTATGGAACATCATTATTCTAGTATGAGAAATTAACGATTTAAGTCCTTCTTAAATGCCAGGCTCGTATAACGTTAATGATTACTAGATGGTGTTTCCAAAGAGTCGTGTTGCTTGATAGTGCAGCACTAAATGGGTGGTAAGCACTATCAAAAACTAAATATAAATATGAGACCGATAGTAAACAAGTATCGTGAGGGAAAGTTGAAAAGAACTATGAATAGAGAGTTAAATAGTACGTCAATCTGCTTAGAGGTTATGCCCGATGAACCTGAATATCCATTATGGAAAATTCATTATTGGAATTGTTATATTTAAGTGATTTCATAAAACTACAATAATAAGTCAAATTTCACATGATATAAAAATTTCATATGACAAGAAAAATTCAACTTTTATTTGTCATAACCATATTATATGACAAAAATAAAACATTTCTCATATAACAAAAAAATCTCTTATGTCTACAAAAAATAGTCAAATTTCACATGAAATAAAAATTTCATATGACTAGAAAAATTCATCTTTCTTATGTCATAAAAATTTCGTTTGACAAAAACAATTCAACTCTCATATAAAATAAAAATTTCATCTGTCTACAAAAATAGTAAAATTTTACATGACATAAAAATATCATATGATTACAAAAAAAGTCAAATTTGACATGACATAAAAATTTCATATGACTTAAAAAAAATTAAATTTGATAAGACAAATAAAATTATATTTTCATGTGATAGGCATTAAAATATGCAAAATAAAAGTGTACTTTCATATGACATAGACATTTCATAACAGTGCATTTATGCATGAAAAAACTGGTCGGCCTTTGAAAAAAATTGTAAATTTTAGAAATGGTGGCAGAAAACCTATAAACGTGGAGTGATGTCGCGCAAGGCAAGTCACATGAAAAGAATTACCATACCGAAATTTTATGATGGTGGAGTGTTGTCTTGTCGGCATTGGTTATTTATAATATATGGTGCAAAAATAACTTAGTTTAGCAGTGCATTATTATATTAATACATGCATAGATATGAGTAATAATAATTGTCATTTGAAAAAATTGTACATTTTAGAAATGGTGGCCGAAATCCTATATAGGTGGAGTGGTGTCGCGCAAGGCAAGTCATATGAAAAAAATTAACATTCCGAAATTATATGACGGTGGAGTGTTGTCTTGCCGGCATTGGTTATTTATAATATATGGTGCAAAAATACCTAAGTTTAACAGTGCATTATTATATTAATACATGCATAGGTAAAAGAAATAAAATTTGTCATTTGAAAAAATTGTACATATTAGAAATGGTACCGGCATTGGTTATTTATAATATATGGTGCAAAAATAACTAAGCTTAACAGTGCATTATTACATTAGTACATGCATAGGTATGAGAAATAAAAATTGTCATTTGAAAAAATGGAACATTTCAGAAATAGTGGCAGAAAACCTATATAGGTGGAGTGGTGTCACGCAAGACAAGTTATATTAAAGAAATAATATACCGAAATTATATGACAGTGGAATGTTGTCTTGCCGACATTGATTAGCAGACATTGTGAGCAGTGTATGCTCATCTATTATATGCAATGAAAATAAAAGTTTTTCGTTATTTGTTGTCTTTGAACGCTTGGCTGCTGTTATAATATGATGAAATAAGCCAAGGTATATTGGTTATCAATATATACTAAATAGGTTTCACATTATCGTTTATTTGGCAAGCGTAAACTTTCATCCAAAACACAACCAACACACGTTTTTAAATAAATGAGCTGGTGGTTTGTTATTACCTGGTTGGAAAATTGAATTACATATATTATTCAATTGCCTAATGCAAGGGCAGTTTGCACATGTATAGTATATTGGAATAAAAAATTATGAATCTTTTTGAACACAATGAAAATTTATTGTGAATAAAGGTTTTAATTAATATAACATTTATTAACACATATATACAAAATATAGATAAATTATCAATTTGTAATTAAAATTAAACATATTTTTATTTAGTTTATTTTGATTTTAAGTAATGTACGTGTGATGAATTTACATTAAGTAAGTGTAAATAAAAAGATATTTTTGAACAAATTAATATGTATATATTGTGCTTATACATATATATTTCTAAAAAAATGAATGTGTATTTTTTAAAACTAACGAACATGATTGCTATTTAAATGTAGCCATATTCGATTACTATATGCATGTCATATTTATTCAAATATATTTTAAATAGTTGTCATGTATATTACATATTTAAAAATATTTATATGTGTAAAAATATTTACACATAGAAATAAAACATTATTCTGGTTGATCCTGCCAGCAGTTATATGTTTGTCTCAAAGTACACATGAATTAAAAGTGAATCCGCAAAAGGCTCATTATATCAGTTACGTTCCTTAGATCGTTAACAGTTACTTGGATAACTGTGGTAATTCTAGAGCTAATACATGCAATTAAAACACGAACCTTTTGGAACGTGTGCTTTTATTAGGCTAAAACCAAGCGATCGAAAGATCGTTATACTGGTTGAACTCTAGATAACATGCAGACCATATGGTCTTGTACCGACGACAAATCTTTCAAATGTCTGTCCTATCAACTTTTGATGGTAGTATTTAAGACTACCATGGTTGCAACGGATTACGGGAAATCAGGGTTCGATTCCGGAAAGGGAGTCTGAGAAACGAAGAAACAGCAAGTTCGTAAATTACTCACTCCCAGCTCGGGGAGGAAGTGAAGAAAAATAACAATACAGGACTGATATCCGAAGTCCTGTAATTGGAATGAGTACACTTTAAATCCTTTACTAAGGACCTATTGAATGGCAAGTCTGGTGCCGGCAGCCGCGGTAATTCCAGCTCCAATAGCGTATATTAACGTTGTTGCGGTTAAAACGTTCGTAGTGGAACTTGTGCTTCATACAGGTAGTGCAACTTACAATTGTAGTTAGTACTATAACTTTATGTATCTAAGCGTTTTTCTGGTGGAGCTCTTATATGTAATTAAATACTTGTATTTTTTTATATGTTCCATCACTGCATTACTGCTTTTCATCGGGGGTTATTGTGGGCCGGTACAATTACTTTGAACAAATTTGAGTGCTTAAAGCAGACTTCAAATGCCTGAATATTCTGTGCATGAACCGTCGTAAAACTAACTTAAGCGAAAGTTAGAGGTTCGAATGCAATTAGATACTGACCTAGTTCTAACCATAAACGATGCCAGCTAGCAATTGCATGTAGCTACTTTTATGGCTCTCTCAGTCGCTTCCCGGGTAACCAAAGCTTTTGGGCTACGGGGATGCAATGCTGAAACTTAAAGGAATTTACGGAAGGGCACCACCAGGAGTGGAGCCTGCGGCTTAATTTGACTCAACACGGGAAAACTTACCAGGTCCGAACATAAGTGTGTAAGACAGATTGATAGCTCTTTCTCTTATCTCTTATCTTATCTTATCTCTTATCAACCGTTCTTAGTTCATGGAGTGATTTGTCTGGTTAATTCGGATAACGAACGAGACTCAAATATATAAAATAGATATCCTCAGGATTATGGTGTTGAAGCTTATATAGCCTTCATTAATGGTGGCAGTAAAATGTTTATTGTGTTTGAATGTGTTTATATAAGTGAAGCCGTACCTGTTGGTTTGTCCCATTATAAGGACACTAGCTTCTTAAATGCTAAAATTGCACATAGCAATAATGAGATCGAGCAATAATAGATGTCCTGGCTGCACGCGCTCTACAATGAAAGTATCAACGTGTATTTCCTAGACCGATAGATCCGGGTAAGCCGCTGAGCCACTTTCATGCTTCGGATTGTGAACTGAAACTGTCCACATGAACTTGGAATTCCCAGTAACTGTGAGGGATTAAATTGCATTAAATACGTCCCTGCCCTTTGTACACACCGCCCGTCGCTACTACCGATTGAATTATTTAGTGAGGTCTCCGGACTTGATCACTGTGACGCCTTGTGTGTTACGGTTGTTTCGCAAAAGTTGACCGAACTTGATTATTTAGAGGAAGTAAAAGTCGAAACCAGGTTGCCGTAGGTGAGCGGAAGGATCATTATTATATAATGCATCTAACCGTTAATAAAATAAAATTTATATTTTTTTCTTTAATATATAGAAATATATTTTAAAGAAAATGTTTAAATGTATTTTACAATTTTTATGTATTTTTGGGTATTATGTATTATTACCTCCGTGCATATATGTATTTTTCATTATTGATTATTCAGGTTAATGCTTTACATATATCGATTAAAATACTTTAAAATTTGTATTTTATATAATTTGTCATATACCGAATTTTCATTGATTACGTAAAACTAAGACAAAAATTTATTGAAGGAATTGATATATGCCAGTAAAATGGTGTATTTTTAATTTCTTTCAATAATAGAATATATGACGTAATGAAATAAACCAAAAATTTTTATTATTCTAAGCGGTGGATCACTCGGCTCATGAATCGATGAAGATCGCAGCAAACTGTGCGTCATCGTGTGAACTGCAGGACACATGAACATCGACATTTTGAACGCATATCGCAGTTCATGCTGTTATGTACTTTAATTAATTTTAGAGTGCTGCTTGGACTACATATGGTTGAGAGGTGTAAGACTATGCTAAATAATTTGTTTAAAATTTTTCGAAATTTTAAGCATATGGTATATTATTGGATAATATATTTAGTATTGTTACGAAACATTTACTCATAAAATATTCATAATATTAAAATAAATGAAATTACTATACTTCTCTTGTTGTATATATTTGTATGAGAAATTTTGAAGAATTATGTTTTCTTTATTTTATTCAAATAATACTGAGGAATGTCTAGCACAAAAAAAATGTATTTTAATCTAGAATGGCCTCTTATTTACGATGAGATAAAATAAAACGCTTGTCAATATTATGGAACTTCAAAGTAATAGTATATATTTTAAATTGTTTTTATAATCACCATGTATATTATATTAACTATTATATATATAATTGTACAACCTCAACTCATATGGGACTACCCCCTGAATTTAAGTATATTAATTAGGGGAGGAAAAGAAACTAACAAGGATTTTCATAGTAGCGGAGAGCGAAAAGAAATCAGTTCAGCACTAAGTCACTTTGTCCATATGGCAAATGTGAGATGCAGTGTATGGAACATCATTATTCTAGTATGAGAAATTAACGATTTAAGTCCTTCTTAAATGCCAGGCTCGTATAACGTTAATGATTACTAGATGGTGTTTCCAAAGAGTCGTGTTGCTTGATAGTGCAGCACTAAATGGGTGGTAAGCACTATCAAAAACTAAATATAAATATGAGACCGATAGTAAACAAGTATCGTGAGGGAAAGTTGAAAAGAACTCTGAATAGAGAGTTAAATAGTACGTCAATCTGCTTAGAGGTTATGCCCGATGAACCTGAATATCCATTATGGAAAATTCATTATTGGAATTGTTATATTTAAGTGATTTCATAAAACTACAATAAAAAGTCAAATTTCACATGATATAAAAATTTCATATGACAAGAAAAATTCAACTTTTATTTGTCATAACCATATTATATGACAAAAATAAAACATTTCTCATATAACAAAAAAATCTCTTATGTCTACAAAAAATAGTCAAATTTCACATGAAATAAAAATTTCATATGACTAGAAAAATTCATCTTTCTTATGTCATAAAAATTTCGTTTGACAAAAACAATTCAACTCTCATATAAAATAAAAATTTCATCTGTCTACAAAAATAGTAAAATTTTACATGACATAAAAATATCATATGATTACAAAAAAAGTCAAATTTGACATGACATAAAAATTTCATATGACTTAAAAAAAATTAAATTTGATAAGACAAATAAAATTATATTTTCATGTGATAGGCATTAAAATATGCAAAATAAAAGTGTACTTTCATATGACATAGACATTTCATAACAGTGCATTTATGCATGAAAAAACTGGTCGGCCTTTGAAAAAATTGTAAATTTTAGAAATGGTGGCAGAAAACCTATAAACGTGGAGTGATGTCGCGCAAGGCAAGTCACATGAAAAGAATTACCATACCGAAATTTTATGATGGTGGAGTGTTGTCTTGTCGGCATTGGTTATTTATAATATATGGTGCAAAAATAACTAAGTTTAGCAGTGCATTATTATATTAATACATGCATAGATATGAGTAATAATAATTGTCATTTGAAAAAATTGTACATTTTAGAAATGGTGGCCGAAATCCTATATAGGTGGAGTGGTGTCGCGCAAGGCAAGTCATATGAAAAAAATTAACATTCCGAAATTATATGACGGTGGAGTGTTGTCTTGCCGGCATTGGTTATTTATAATATATGGTGCAAAAATACCTAAGTTTAACAGTGCATTATTATATTAATACATGCAAGGTAAAAGAAATAAAATTTGTCATTTGAAAAAATTGTACATATTAGAAATGGTACTCCGGCATTGGTTATTTATAATATATGGTGCAAAAATAACTAAGCTTAACAGTGCATTATTACATTAGTACATGCATAGGTATGAGAAATAAAAATTGTCATTTGAAAAAATGGAACATTTCAGAAATAGTGGCAGAAAACCTATATAGGTGGAGTGGTGTCACGCAAGACAAGTTATATTAAAGAAATAATATACCGAAATTATATGACAGTGGAATGTTGTCTTGCCGACATTGATTAGCAGACATTGTGAGCAGTGTATGCTCATCTATTATATGCAATGAAAATAAAAGTTTTTCGTTATTTGTTGTCTTTGAACGCTTGGCTGCTGTTATAATATGATGAAATAAGCCAAGGTATATTGGTTATCAATATATACTAAATAGGTTTCACATTATCGTTTATTTGGCAAGCGTAAACTTTCATCCAAAACACAACCAACACACGTTTTTAAATAAATGAGCTGGTGGTTTGTTATTACCTGGTTGGAAAATTGAATTACATATATTATTCAATTGCCTAATGCAAGGGCAGTTTGCACATGTATAGTATATTGGAATAAAAAATTATGAATCTTTTTGAACACAATGAAAATTTATTGTGAATAAAGGTTTTAATTAATATAACATTTATTAACACATATATACAAAATATAGATAAATTATCAATTTGTAATTAAAATTAAACATATTTTTATTTAGTTTATTTTGATTTTAAGTAATGTACGTGTGATGAATTTACATTAAGTAAGTGTAAATAAAAAGATATTTTTGAACAAATTAATATGTATATATTGTGCTTATACATATATATTTCTAAAAAAATGAATGTGTATTTTTTAAAACTAACGAACATGATTGCTATTTAAATGTAGCCATATTCGATTACTATATGCATGTCATATTTATTCAAATATATTTTAAATAGTTGTCATGTATATTACATATTTAAAAATATTTATATGTGTAAAAATATTTACACATAGAAATAAAACATTATTCTGGTTGATCCTGCCAGCAGTTATATGTTTGTCTCAAAGTACACATGAATTAAAAGTGAATCCGCAAAAGGCTCATTATATCAGTTACGTTCCTTAGATCGTTAACAGTTACTTGGATAACTGTGGTAATTCTAGAGCTAATACATGCAATTAAAACACGAACCTTTTGGAACGTGTGCTTTTATTAGGCTAAAACCAAGCGATCGAAAGATCGTTATACTGGTTGAACTCTAGATAACATGCAGACCATATGGTCTTGTACCGACGACAAATCTTTCAAATGTCTGTCCTATCAACTTTTGATGGTAGTATTTAAGACTACCATGGTTGCAACGGATTACGGGAAATCAGGGTTCGATTCCGGAAAGGGAGTCTGAGAAACGAAGAAACAGCAAGTTCGTAAATTACTCACTCCCAGCTCGGGGAGGAAGTGAAGAAAAATAACAATACAGGACTGATATCCGAAGTCCTGTAATTGGAATGAGTACACTTTAAATCCTTTACTAAGGACCTATTGAATGGCAAGTCTGGTGCCGGCAGCCGCGGTAATTCCAGCTCCAATAGCGTATATTAACGTTGTTGCGGTTAAAACGTTCGTAGTGGAACTTGTGCTTCATACAGGTAGTGCAACTTACAATTGTAGTTAGTACTATAACTTTATGTATCTAAGCGTTTTTCTGGTGGAGCTCTTATATGTAATTAAATACTTGTATTTTTTTATATGTTCCATCACTGCATTACTGCTTTTCATCGGGGGTTATTTTGGGCCGGTACAATTACTTTGAACAAATTAGAGTGCTTAAAGCAGACTTCAAAGCCTGAACATTCTGTGCATGGGATAATGAAATAAGACCTCTGTTCTGCTTTCATTGGTTTTCAGATCAAGAGGTAATGATTAATAGAAGCAGGTTGGGGGCATTCGTATTACGACGGGAGATGTGAAATTCTTGGACCGTCCTAAGACTAACTTAAGCGAAAGCACTGGCCAAGGATGTGTTCATTTATCAAGAACGAAAGTTAGGGGTTCGAAGGCGATCAGATACCGCCCCAGTTCTAACCACATAAGCGATGTCAGCTACCAATTGGGTGTAGCTACTTTTATTGCTCTCTTAGTCGCTTCCCGGGAAACCAAAGCTTTTGGGCTACGGGGGAAGTATGGTTGCAATGCTGAAACCTAAAGGAATTTACGGAAGGGCACCACCAGGAGTGGAGCCTGCGGCTTAATTTGACTCAATACGGGAAAACTTACCTGGTCCGAACATAAGTGTGTAAGACAGATTGATAGCTCTTTCTCTTATCTATGGGTGGTGGGTCATGGCCGTTCTTAGTTCGTGAAGTGATTTGTCTGGTTAATTCCGATAACGAACGAGACTCAAATATATTAAATAGATATCTTCAGGATTATGGTGTTGAAGCTTATATAGCCTTCATTCATGGTGTTAAATGTTTATTGTGTTTGAATGTGTTTATATAAGTGAAGCCGTACCTGTTGGCTTGTCCCATTATAAGGAAACTAGCTTCTTAAATGGACAAATTGCACATAGCAATAATGAGATCGAGCAATAATAGATGTCCTGGTAAGTATCAACGTGTATTTCCTAGACGCCACTTTCATGCTTCGGATTGTGAACTGAAACTGTCCACATGAACTTGGAATTCTCAGTAAGTGTGAGAGATTAAATTGCATTGATTACGTCCCTGCGCTTTGTATAATTTGTCATATACCGAATTTTCATTGATTACGTAAAACTAAGACAAAAATTTATTGAAGGAATTGATATATGCCAGTAAAATGGTGTATTTTTAATTTCTTTCAATAATAGAATATATGACGTAATGAAATAAACCAAAAATTTTTATTATTCTAAGCGGTGGATCACTCGGCTCATGAATCGATGAAGATCGCAGCAAACTGTGCGTCATCGTGTGAACTGCAGGACACATGAACATCGACATTTAGAACGCATATCGCAGTTCATGCTGTTATGTACTTTAATTAATTTTAGAGTGCTGCTTGGACTACATATGGTTGAGAGGTGTAAGACTATGCTAAATAATTTGTTTAAAATTTTTCGAAATTTTAAGCATATGGTATATTATTGGATAATATATTTAGTATTGTTACGAAACATTTACTCATAAAATATTCATAATATTAAAATAAATGAAATTACTATACTTCTCTTGTTGTATATATTTGTATGAGAAATTTTGAAGAATTATGTTTTCTTTATTTTATTCAAATAATACTGAGGAATGTCTAGCACAAAAAAAATGTATTTTAATCTAGAATGGCCTCTTATTTACGATGAGATAAAATAAAACGCTTGTCAATATTATGGAACTTCAAAGTAATAGTATATATTTTAAATTATTTTTATAATCACCATGTATATTATATTAACTATTATATATTTAATTGTACAACCTCAACTCATATGGGACTACCCCCTGAATTTAAGTATATTAATTAGGGGAGGAAAAGAAACTAACAAGGATTTTCATAGTAGCGGATAGCAAAAAGAAATCAGTTCAGCACTAAGTCACTTTGTCCATATGGCAAATGTGAGATGCAGTGTATGGAACATCATTATTCTAGTATGAGAAATTAACGATTTAAGTCCTTCTTAAATGCCAGGCTCGTATAACGTTAATGATTACTAGATGGTGTTTCCAAAGAGTCGTGTTGCTTGATAGTGCAGCACTAAATCGGTGGTAAGCACTATCAAAAACTAAATATAAATATGAGACCGATAGTAAACAAGTATCGTGAGGGAAAGTTGAAAAGAACTCTGAATAGAGAGTTAAATAGTACGTCAATCTGCTTAGAGGTTATGCCCGATGAACCTGAATATCCATTATGGAAAATTCATTATTGGAATTGTTATATTTAAGTGATTTCATAAGACTACAATAAAAAGTCAAATTTCACATGATATAAAAATTTCATATGACAAGAAAAATTCAACTTTTATTTGTCATAACCATATTATATGACAAAAATAAAACATTTCTCATATAACAAAAAAATCTCTTATGTCTACAAAAAATAGTCAAATTTTACATGAAATAAAAATTTCATATGACTAGAAAAATTCATCTTTCTTATGTCATAAAAATTTCGTTTGACAAAAACAATTCAACTCTCATATAAAATAAAAATTTCATCTGTCTACAAATATAGTAAAATTTTACATGACATAAAAATATCATATGATTACAAAAAAAGTCAAATTTGACATGACATAAAAATTTCATATGACTTAAAAAAAATTAAATTTGATAAGACAAATAAAATTAAATTTTCATGTGATAGGCATTAAAATATGCAAAATAAAAGTGTACTTTCATATGACATAGACATTTCATAACAGTGCATTTATGCATGAAAAAACTGGTCGGCCTTTGAAAAAATTGTAAATTTTAGAAATGGTGGCAGAAAACCTATAAACGTGGAGTGATGTCGCTCAAGGTAAGTCACATGAAAAGAATTACCATACCGAAATTTTATGATGGTGGAGTGTTGTCTTGTGGGCATTGGTTATTTATAATATATGGTGCAAAAATAACTAAGTTTAGCAGTGCATTATTATATTAATGCATGCATAGATATGAGTAATAATAATTGTCATTTGAAAAAATTGTACATTTTAGAAATGGTGGCAGAAATCCTATATAGGTGGAGTGGTGTCGCGCAAGGCAAGTCATATGAAAAAAATTAACATTCCGAAATTATATGACGGTGGAGTGTTGTCTTGCCGGCATTGGTTATTTATAATATATGGTGCAAAAATACCTAAGTTTAACAGTGCATTATTATATTAGTACATGCATAGGTATGAGAAATAAAAATTGTCATTTGAAAAAATGGAACATTTCAGAAATAGTGGCAGAAAACCTATATAGGTGGAGTGGTGTCACGCAAGACAAGTTATATTAAAGAAATAATATACCGAAATTATATGACAGTGGAATGTTGTCTTGCCGACATTGATTAGCAGACATTGTGAGCAGTGTATGCTCATCTATTATATGCAATGAAAATAAAAGTTTTTCGTTATTTGTTGTCTTTGAACGCTTGGCTGCTGTTATAATATGATGAAATAAGCCAAGGTATATTGGTTATCAATATATACTAAATAGGTTTCACATTATCGTTTATTTGGCAAGCGTAAACTTTCATCCAAAACACAACCAACACACGTTTTTAAATAAATGAGCTGGTGGTTTGTTATTACCTGGTTGGAAAATTGAATTACATATATTATTCAATTGCCTAATGCAAGGGCAGTTTGCACATGTATAGTATATTGGAATAATAAATTATGAATCTTTTTGAACACAATGAAAATTTATTGTGAATAAAGGTTTTAATTAATATAACATTTATTAACACATATATACAAAATATAGATAAATTATCAATTTGTAATTAAAATTAAACATATTTTTATTTAGTTTATTTTGATTTTAAGTAATGTACGTGTGATGAATTTACATTAAGTAAGTGTAAATAAAAAGATATTTTTGAACAAATTAATATGTATATATTGTGCTTATACATATATATTTCTAAAAAAATGAATGTGTATTTTTTAAAACTAACGAACATGATTGCTATTTAAATGTAGCCATATTCGATTACTATATGCATGTCATATTTATTCAAATATATTTTAAATAGTTGTCATGTATATTACATATTTAAAAATATTTATATGTGTAAAAATATTTACACATAGAAATAAAACATTATTCTGGTTGATCCTGCCAGCAGTTATATGTTTGTCTCAAAGTACACATGAATTAAAAGTGAATCCGCAAAAGGCTCATTATATCAGTTACGTTCCTTAGATCGTTAACAGTTACTTGGATAACTGTGGTAATTCTAGAGCTAATAAATGCAATTAAAACACGAACCTTTTGGAACGTGTGCTTTTATTAGGCTAAAACCAAGCGATCGAAAGATCGTTATACTGGTTGAACTCTAGATAACATGCAGATCATATGGTCTGGTACCGACGACAAATCTTTCAAATGTCTGCTCTATCAACTTTTGATGGTAGTATTTAAGACTACCATGGTTGCAACGGATTACGGGAAATCAGGGTTCGATTCCGGAAAGGGAGCCTGAGAAACGAAGAAACAGCAGGTTCGTAAATTACTCACTCCCAGCTCGGGGAGGAAGTGACGAAAAATAACAATACAGGACTGATATCCGAAGTCCTGTAATTGGAATGAGTACACTTTAAATCCTTTACTAAGGACCTATTGAATGGCAAGTCTGGTGCCGGCAGCCGCGGTAATTCCAGCTCCTATAGCGTATATTAACGTTGTTGCGGTTAAAACGTTCGTAGTGGAACTTGTGCTTCATACAGGTAGTGCAACTTACAATTGTAGTTAGTACTATAACTTTATGTATCTAAGCGTTTTTCTGGTGGAGCTCTTATATGTAATTAAATACTTGTATTTTTTTATATGTTTCATCACTGCATTACTGCTTTTCATCGGGGGTTATTGTGGGCCGGTACAATTACTTTGAACAAATTAGAGTGCTTAAAGCAGACTTCAAATGCCTGAATATTCTGTGCATGAACCGTCGTAAAACTAACTTAAGCGAAAGTTAGAGGTTCGAATGCAATTAGATACTGACCTAGTTCTAACCATAAACGATGCCAGCTAGCAATTGCATGTAGCTACTTTTATGGCTCTCTCAGTCGCTTCCCGGGTAACCAAAGCTTTTGGGCTACGGGATGCAATGCTGAAACTTAAAGGAATTTACGGAAGGGCACCACCAGGAGTGGAGCCTGCGGCTTAATTTGACTCAACACGGGAAAACTTACCAGGTCCGAACATAAGTGTGTAAGACAGATTGATAGCTCTTTCTCTTATCTCTTATCTTATCTTATCTCTTATCTACCGTTCATAGTTCATGGAGTGATTTGTCTGGTTAATTCGGATAACGAACGAGACTCAAATATATAAAATAGATATCCTCAGGATTATGGTGTTGAAGCTTATATAGCCTTCATTCATGGTGGCAGTAAAATGTTTATTGTGTTTGAATGTGTTTATATAAGTGAAGCCGTACCTGTTGGTTTGTCCCATTATAAGGACACTAGCTTCTTAAATGCTAAAATTGCACATAGCAATAATGAGATCGAGCAATAATAGATGTCCTGGGCTGCACGCGCTCTACAATGAAAGTATCAACGTGTATTTCCTAGACCGATAGATCCGGGTAAGCCGCTGAGCCACTTTCATGCTTCGGATTGTGAACTGAAACTGTCCACATGAACTTGGAATTCCCAGTAACTGTGAGGGATTAAATTGCATTAAATACGTCCCTGCCCTTTGTACACACCGCCCGTTGCTACTACCGATTGAATTATTTAGTGAGGTCTCCGGACTTGATCACTGTGACGCCTTGTGTGTTACGGTTGTTTCGCAAAAGTTGACCGAACTTGATTATTTAGAGGAAGTAAAAGTCGAAACCAGGTTGCCGTAGGTGAGCGGAAGGATCATTATTATATAATGCATCTAACCGTTAATAAAATAAAATTTATATTTTTTTCTTTAATATATAGAAATATATTTTAAAGAAAATGAAAGAAAAAATTTTAAATTTTGAATATAATATTAATAATTTACTTTGCTCAAATACTTAAAAGTGTATTGTAATATATATTTTAACATTAAAATTACTTTGTTATATATTTTATTTGTCATATTCATATTGTATAAATGTATTTTACATATTTTTATGTATTTTTGGGTATTATGTATTATTACCTGCGTGGATATGTATTTTTCATTATTGATTATTCAGGTTAATGCTTTACATATATCGATTAAAATACTTTAAAATTTGTATTTTATATAATTTGTCATATACCGAATTTTCATTGATTACGTAAAACTAAGACAAAAATTTATTGAAGGAATTGATATATGCCAGTAAAATGGTGTATTTTTAATTTCTTTCAATAATAGAATATATGACGTAATGAAATAAACCAAAAATTTTTATTATTCTAAGCGGTGGATCACTCGGCTCATGAATCGATGAAGATCGCAGCAAACTGTGCGTCATCGTGTGAACTGCAGGACACATGAACATCGACATTTTGAACGCATATCGCAGTTCATGCTGTTATGTACTTTAATTAATTTTAGAGTGCTGCTTGGACTACATATGGTTGAGAGGTGTAAGACTATGCTAAATAATTTGTTTAAAATTTTTCGAAATTTTAAGCATATGGTATATTATTGGATAATATATTTAGTATTGTTACGAAACATTTACTCATAAAATATTCATAATATTAAAATAAATGAAATTACTATACTTCTCTTGTTGTATATATTTGTATGAGAAATTTTGAAGAATTATGTTTTCTTTATTTTATTCAAATAATACTGAGGAATGTCTAGCACAAAAAAAAATGTATTTTAATCTAGAATGGCCTCTTATTTACGATGAGATAAAATAAAACGCTTGTCAATATTATGGAGCTTCAAAGTAATAGTATATATTTTAAATTGTTTTTATAATCACCATGTATATTATATTAACTATTATATATATAATTGTACAACCTCAACTCATATGGGACTACCCCCTGAATTTAAGTATATTAATTAGGGGAGGAAAAGAAACTAACAAGGATTTTCTTAGTAGCGGAGAGCGAAAAGAAATCAGTTCAGCACTAAGTCACTTTGTCCATATGGCAAATGTGAGATGCAGTGTATGGAACATCATTATTCTAGTATGAGAAATTAACGATTTAAGTCCTTCTTCTATGAGGCCATTTACCCATAAAGGGTGCCGGGCTCGTATAACGTTAATGATTACTAGATGGTGTTTCCAAAGACTCGTGTTGCTTGATAGTGCAGCACTAAATGGGTGGTAAGCACTATCAAATACTAAAAATAACCATGAGACCGATAGTAAACAAGTACCGTGAGGGAAAGTTGAAAAGAACTCTGAATAGAGAGTTAAATAGTACGTGAATCTGCTTAGAGGTTATGCCCGATGAACCTGAATATCCATTATGGAAAATTTATTATTAGAATTGTTATATTTAAGCAATATTATAATAATAGTATCAGTATCAATTAATTTATCAAAAAGTATTAGTCAATTACTTATTTAAACTAAAATGCTTGCTTTTTAACAAAAAATAAAAGTCATAAATTTGATAAAGTGCTTATATGAATACAGTGCGTTAATTTTTCGGAATTCTGTAATGGCATGATTATCATTGATTTTTGTGTTTTTTATATTCACTTGTTTGATTAACAATGCGAAAGATTCAGGATACTTTCGGGATTCGTCTTGAAACACGGACCAAGGAGTCTAACAAGTTATTGGGATAAAAACCTAATTGCGTAATTATGTTGACTATTAATGGGACTAGTTTTTTAACTATTTATAGTTAATTAACACAATCACGGGGCGTTCTATATAGTTATGTATGATAATATTTATATTATTTATGCCTCTAACTGGAACGTACCTTGAGCATATATGCTGGGACCCGAAAGAAGGTGAACTATACTTGATCAGGTTGAAGTCAGGGAAAATCCTGATGGAAGACCGAAACAGTTCTGATGTGCAAATCGATTGTCAGAATTGGGTATAGGGACGAAAGACCAATCGAACCATCTAGTAGCTGGTTCCTTCCGAAGTTTCCCTCAGGATAGCGGTTGCATTTAACTGTTGTATAAAATAATCTTATTTGGTAATGCGAATGATTAGAGGCCTTAGGGTCTAAACGACCTTAACCTATTCACAAACTTAAAATGGGTAAGAACCTTAACTTTCTTGACATGAAGTTTAAGGTTATTATATAATGAGCCAAGTGGGCCACTTTTGGTAAGCAGAACTGGCGCTGTGGGATGAACCAAACGAAACAATCATCAACATAAGGAGTGTGTAACAACTCACCTGTCGAAGCAACTAGCCCTTAAAATGGATGGCGCTTAAGTTTTATATCTATGCATTACCGCTAAAGTAGATGATTGTATATAAATTTTGAAACTTTAGTGAGTAGGAAGGTACAATGATGTGCATAGAAGTGTTTGGCGTAAGCCTGCATGGAGCCGTCAGTGGTACAGATCTTGGTGGTAGTAGCAAATAATCGAATGAGACCTTGGACCATTTGAATAATTTTGAACGAAAGGGAATCAGTTCCAATTCCATAACCTGTTAAGTATCCGTTTGTTATTAAATATGGGCCTCGTTCTCATCCTGGCAACAGGAACGACCATAAAGAAGCCGTCGAGAGATGTCGTAAGAGATTTCTTTTCTGTTTTATAGCCGTACTACCATGGAAGTCTTTCGCAGAGGGATATGGTAGATGGGGTAGAAAATCATGACATATACTGTTGTGTCGATATTTTCTCCTCGGACCTTGAAAATGTATGGTGGGGATACGCAAACTTCTCAACTACTAATATCCCCATCTGGTCTCCAAGGTGAAGAGTCTCTAGTCGATAGAATAATGTAGGTAAGGGAAGTCGGCAAATTAGATCCGTAACTTCGGGATAAGGATTGGCTCTGAAGATTGAGATAGTCGGGCTTGATTGGGAAACAATAACTTTATTAACCAATTAGTTCTTTTAAATTCTAACGATTATCAATTAACAATTAATTCAGACGGACTTGGGGAATCTGCCTGTCTAATTAAAACAAAGCATTGTGATGGCCCAAGTGGGTGTTGACACAATGTGATTTTTGATACAAAATATTCCACGGTCAGCATAAAAGGGCAACCAAAACAGAAGTGTACTGTGGTCGAACCACGGAGCTCACGTATAGGTTCATGCACATGTCCAGCTCTAAAACGGCTTTTGGCTATTTGCGGAGGCGGAGAGGGTGTGACTTCAATTTGAACCAAACTTGATCTGAGTGGGGTATATAGAAGTCTGTGAGTGAAAGTTTGGTATCTCTATCTCTTATAGTCTCTGAAATCCTTTTGTTCATACGGGCGGACGGACGGACGGACGGACGGACGAACAGGCGAACAGACACACATGGCTGTATCGACTCGGCTGTTGATGCTGATCAAGAATATATATACTTCATAGGGTCGGAGATGCCTCCTTCTCCCTGTTACATACATTCCAACGAACACAATAAACCCTTTTACTTATTTTTTAAGTAACGCGTATAAAAATATCCAAATGTCTCGTCATCTAATTAGTGACGCGCATGAATGGATTAACGAGATTCCTACTGTTCATATCTACTATCTATCGAAACCACAAGCAAGGGCTTAAAGAGTTTTTAACTAGAGGTGTCAGAAAAGTTACCATAGCTATAACTGGCTTGTGGCGGCCAAGCGTTCATACCGACGTCGTTTTTTGATCCTTCGATGTCGGCTCTTCCTATCATTGTGAAGCAAAATTCACCAAGCGTTGCGAGTCAAAAGATTGAGTGGCATAATATGGCCCCACCTCGAGCAATCCGAGGTGGCCATCACCTTTCTAGAAACCGAGCAGCGAAAGGCCCGAGATATATGCCAGGCAGGAGTTAATGAGCTGTTATCACGTTCAAGGATAGATTCGAGCAATCCGAGGTGGCCGTCACCTTTCTAGAAACCGAGCAGCGAATGGCCCGAGATAGATGCCAGGCAGGAGTTAATGAGCTGTTATCACGTTCAAGGATAGATTCGCACTTGGCGAATAGATTGGACATGTCTGTTGACGGCAGCGGTCTACGTGAAGTGGGGCGTTTCGCTTCTCAACACGAGTGGGTTGTTCAGCCCACGCGTTTGCTAACAGGCTTATCTGAATGAGATCAAACTGCGGATAAATGGCCTACCCTTTGGCACAACATATAAAAAGGTATAAAATAACGCATTCAGTGGCGCTACACTCGAAATCATTTCGTTATGTGGCGAACTAATGTGCTACAAAAAAAAAAATAAGTGGGTAAGGCTATAGTCAAGATCCCGACAATAATATACCCGTTACTTAATTTAAAAAAAAGTTCTGCATAGTTTGAAATCAATTTAAAAATTTTATGGTTTACAAAATATTTTATGAGATAATATATGCAAAAACATAAATTATGTCTTTTGTTGGTTTACTGTCGATATGACATATTCAGCAAGCAACACAACACTTGCATAAATGCAAGGAACATGATTTCAAGAGATGTTAATTTTCCATCCTCAGTACCGTTTCTGCTAGTTAACCAACTTAAGCTAAACCAAATTTAAACTTAATGTCATCCAGTACTAGTTGAGAATTTTAAGGCGCAAGAATAATAAAAAGGTTTGAATGCCATATTGTGTTGCTGTTGTGACTTAGTTTAAGCCTAATACATAAGATTTTAGGCCAACTTTTAATCTTTTTGGTTACCGACCCCTCTACTGAGTAAAAGGCCACATTACACAACCAACAACACACAACACTTTCAACATAAAAGCGTGGAGCATGGCATGGTACAGCTGATTCAAGAGATGCCAGTCCCTATCATCAGTACCATTTGGGTTGCCTCAATTGGCAATTCAAGCCGAATGTCATTGACATAAAAATCTGCGTGCCAAATTTGGTTGCTCTATCTCTTTTAGTCTCTCAAATCGTTTTGTTTCAAGAAATTACTTGTATTACTTTGAAAACATTAAATCGCCATAGCTGCTGTTCTACTTGTCCGATCTTACTGCGATTTTATAGGATAATAGATAATAGCAACTTGCAATTCTAATACCCAAAAAAAACGTATTATCTTAAAAACCGTAGGTGTGGTGGTTTTTCGCGATTTGCAGGGGTGGAGGAGAGCGTGGCTTAAATTGAAAACAAACTTTATCTGTCTGAGGTATATAGAAATCTGTGTGTCAAATTTGGTTTTGCTATCTCTTATAGTCTCTGAGATCCTTTGTTCAAACAGACGAGCGAACGGCTTTTGGCAATTTGAACCAAACTTGATCTGCGTGGGGTATATAGAAGTCTGTGAGTGAAAGTTTGGTATCTCTATCTCTTATAGTCTCTGAAATCCTTTTGATCATACGGACGGACGGACGGACGGACGGACGGACGAACAGGCGAACAGACACACATGGCTGTATCGACTCGGCTGTTGATGCTGATCAAGATTATATATACTTCATAGGGTCGGATATGCCTCCTTCTCCCTGTTACATACGTTGAAATGAATACAATACCCTTTTACTTATTTTTTAAGTAACGCTTACAAAAATATCCAAATGCCTCGTCATCTAATTAGTGACGCGCATGAATGGATTAACGAGATTCCTACTGTTCATATTTACTATCTATCGCAACCACAGCCAAGGGTTTAAAGAGTTTTTAACTAGAGGTGAATAGGATAATATATATACTTCATAGGGTCGGATATGCCTCCTTCTCCCTGTTACATACATTACAACGAATACAATAAACCCTTTTACTTATTTTTTAAGTAACGCGTATAAAAATATCCAAATGCCTCGTCATATAATTAGTGACGCGCATGAATGGATTAACGAGATTCCTACTGTTCATATCTACTATCTATCGAAACCACAGGCAAGGGTTTAAAGAGTTTTTAACTAGAGGTGTCAGAAAAGTTACCATAGCTATAACTGGCTTGTGGCGGCCAAGCGTTCATAGCGATGTCGTTTTTTGATCCTTCGATGTCGGCTCTTCCTATCATTGTGAAGCAAAATTCACCAAGCGTTGGATTGTTTACCCATGCAAAGGAACGTGAGCTGGGTTTAGACCGTCGCACAGTGGGACAGAAAGGGGTGGGGGCTGTATTTAAATCATTTTTTCGATGAAAGCGATTTCAAAAGTAATAAATGCAATCGACAGATAAATCTTCAAAGATTACAGAAAAAAAGGATTTTTGAAATCGGTCAAAAATTGTGGGCGTGACAGCCTCTCAAAGTTGACCCTTATTTCAGTGCGCGTTATCATGCCCCTCTCTTCGGCCACGAAAACAACACCGAAAGGAACAAAACGGAGAGCCGAAGAACTGAACGAAGATCGCCGAACTCGACGAACTCATTTTGCGAACTCACAACTTTTGTAATAAAGAGACATCTCTATCAACCCCGAACAACTCAGTCGTTTCTTTTCGACAGCTTTCTTCCCTCGGTCACTGGATTGTAACTGGCGCAGCCGGACTACGGACAAGGATAACAATGCCCACTACGCTCGTCGTCCTAATTCTAAAGAGGTGGTGAACATGTGACAGCCGTGGTTGTGGGGATTTTAGTAGTGTGTGGTGAAATAATAAATAAATAAAAAGTTACTATAACAAGACGGCAAGTGCAAAAAAACAAAAGAAACAAACAAAATCAAATTTAAATTGCTTCACAGGCGACCGTATATGTGTACATCAACCGCTGATAAGACACCGGGATCGCTTGTGCGGGACAATTACAAAAATTATACCAACAAGTTGCTGTGTGTGATGACCGTATAAGTGTACATCAATCGCTGATAAGGCACCGGGATCATCCATACACCCTAACTCATAAAAAGATACCAATAAAAATGGTACATTAATAAACAATTTTTTTTGACATATCAAACTGCTGTGTGTGGTGACCGTTTGGTGTGTCGGAGAGCACTTGGTGGCGTATTTCGGCTATTTCATCAGAATAGTAATTTCATCAGAATAGTAATTTCATCACTATGGTAATGTTGCATCAGCCTATATTTGCATTGCGAATGGTTGTTGTAGTTCGGTAGTTCTGAGAACAACCGTTCGCCGCAGCGACAGACTGGCGCCGCTGTCGCTGAGTGCGGATTGCTACGCAAAAAAAAAAAGGAAAGAAATGGTAAAGAGCTAGATCAGTCGAATAGTAGACTTCGTCGTGACTAGAACTCTCTGCGCAAGAAGTAATAAAGAGCTACATAGTCAAATATTAGACTTCGGTGAACGTGGAATGTGTACAGCAGTCGCCGCCAAGGCAACGGGATCTCCCGCACAGTGGTTTATGAAATAAATGTGAGTTGTGTGATTAACGACCGAATATGTGTACAACAATCGCTGTTAAGGCACCGGGATCGTTTTCATTTATCAATTTACAGAACGCAAATTTATTTGAAATTAATAAATAAATAAAATCTGACAATTATTATCATAACAAAGAAAAGAAAATCAATATAAAAAAATTTATATTTGTACACAGTGATACAGTTTCCTGCGGCAAAATCAAGTAAGCATGAGTATGCGCCGCTTGTAAAACCCTTGCGACGTCGGCGCATAACTGCACATTGGCTGCCGCCAAGAGCTGATGTCACGCCAGAGTGGCGGCGCATGCTTGACGCCGCGTTCGCTTGTACACTCTTGAATTCTGTTGAATTCTTTTGCACACCACGCAATACGAGAATAGAATCATTTCAAAAAAAAAAGCAATAAAATAATAAAGAAAAAGAACAAAACAATCCACTAACAACATGACGTCTATTGTTGTCACATCTTCACTAACCTCTAAAATACACTCTATTGAAT
Source organism: Drosophila falleni (assembly GCA_035045575.1). Taxonomy (NCBI): domain Eukaryota; kingdom Metazoa; phylum Arthropoda; class Insecta; order Diptera; family Drosophilidae; genus Drosophila; species Drosophila falleni. The sequence goes on along the minus strand of JAWNOV010000095.1, from coordinate 63,026 downwards.
ACTTATTTAATTCATGCATTACAGCTAAAGTCGAAAACAAACAAATACTACAAAGGTGGAAGAAAGCACAGCTGCGCTTCACGAATGACATGCAACTAACACTAAACACCGGGAAACAAGGAAAAGAGGAAACCGCGTAACGGACACACACATACAGGTTTTCTTTTAATTCGGAAAGAATACACACATATTAAAATACACATCAAACATAGATACATATACATAGTATCACAAAATATAACGCAATATATTACTACATTTATATACAAGCGAAATCAAAACAAATCAAACAAACACCCAAAATTTTCCCTATAGAAAAACACATGCATATTATTAATATATCCATTAATAGCTCACATTTTACTATTTTATATACACATAGCATTACCATACCCCACGTAAATGTTAAGAAAAAAGTCAACACTAGTAATACAGTTAGGGGCAGATTAGGCTAAGGAGCGGATTTAGTTTACCTAAGATAAGGGAAGCGACAGGAACAAAAGAGGAAGACCAGCCGGTTCAATCCCAAAACAATAATCCCACCGACGCTATGGATTCCGGTAACTCATCAGGGCCACTAAGTCCCACCGTTAGCAATCATCAATAACAACAAACTTGAATCTACAACAACTACTAACCCTTGTACATCAACTACCAACCTACGAAGGCCCACCTGACAATCTTAATAGATTATAGACAGAGTAGATCAGCTCCTTTTGTTACCCTCATCATGGACCACAACATGCGACATACTTACTTGGAACTATCCGTGACAAAATTAAGGGCAGGGCAGACGAAGGCTGAATGTCTGCGATGTACTCCTTAGTTGGGATGACATCAAAACAAACCTCAAGCGACTATACTCTACAAAAACAGAAAAATGTTAACTACACAATCTTCCGACGGACTTAGTATGGGAAAATTGTACTACTCAGCCGCAAAAATAAGAAGCGAATTAATGTCACTCGCCAGAGAAGCAGACCCTAGTGGACACTCTCTCGCGGCCAAACGTGACCAATACGACAGATTCTGCCTAAATACATTCTTAGTGATTAAAGGACCCACTTAAGTCAGCCATAGAATCAAAGACCAGAGACAATCGAGAAAGCAACGAGTACGACAGATGAACTAAACTTCTAGAAGCTTGAACAAATATAAAAAGAAAACCGTAGAAACAAATAACGCCGAGATTCACACACAAATAATAGAGACAAAGCGTCACTTTCCTAACATCTAAAGGTCAAAAACACAAACAAAAATTAAAAACAAAAAAACAAAAAACATAAAACAACACTATCAAAAAAATAACCCACAAACAAAAAACAAAAAAAAAACAAAAACAAAAAAAAACAAAAAACAAAAAAAAATCAAACACAAATTCTACACGAACTTAAACCAAAATAACACTAATCGTTAAAAATAAAACACAAAAACACTGTAAAAACAAATCAATCCAAGCCAAAACAAAAAATCCCAAAACTGTTATTAAAGAACAAATAATAATATAAGATAGAACAAGATTAAGGTTTATAAATATAAAACTCATGTTAACATAAGATACCCATTTGTTAAAAAAATTTAAAATCAAAATATCGTCGGAGTTCGTGGCATACACCAACAACACGTCGCCTAATCACCCTTCTTCGATCCGGCTATTCCCCTTATAGCCTTCTCTCGGACTGGGGAGGAGTATCATGCCCCTCTCTCGGCCACAGAAAACAACACCGACAAGGCAACAAAACGGAGAGCCGAAGAACTGAACGAAGATCGCCGAACTCTGACGAACTCATTTTGCGAACTCACAACTTTTGTAATAAAGAACATTCTCTATCATACCCCGAACAACTCAGTCGTTCTTTTTCGACAGCTTTCTTCCCTCGGTCACTGGATTGTAACTCGCGCACAAATGTGCATTTTTTCCTAAAAATGCAAACTTTAAAACGGTTTTTTTGTCAAGTTATACGACCGATCTTTATGTTTTTGATTTCATATAATAGGCATGTTAATTTCTTATTAAATGCCGTGGAATTTTGTTTCTAAACTTGTTTACTTTTTATCCCAGCGATGTTTGAAAAAAGCACTAAAATTAGGCTATTTTTGAACTTTGATGGAAGATAACAAAAATTGGACACTTTTGGACACCATCCCACTACTTCAGAAGGCTTTGGAAAACATTTCTCTAACTATATTATCCAGTTTTGTTTGCTTCTATTTGCCCCTTTTTTTTTTTAAGTGCAAAAACTGACGCAACCTTGCATAAAAATGGTGATAGAAGAAGAAGAGCGCAGTGCAATTTCATACGTTTTTGCTATGCCAACCATCATAAGCGATATATGAAAAAAAAGGAAATATTTTTTTTGAAATAAGCGCAATAAAACATTTTAATATATTAAACAATGATGTTTAAAGGACAAAAAAGATTGAAATTATTGGTTCAAAAGATATGATTTTAATACAGCAAAATGAGAGAATGTCCCACTGTGCGTCGTGAGACAGGTTAGCTTTACCCTACTAATGACAAAACGTTGTTGCGACTGCAATTCTGCGTAGTACGAGAGGAACCACAGATACAGACCATTGACACAATACTTGATCGAGCGAACAGTGGTATGACGTCCGTTGAATTATGCCTGAACGACTCTAAGGTCGTATCCGTGCTGGACTGCAATGATAAATAAGGGGCAATTTGCACTGTTAGGCTTCGAAACTATTAAAAGTTTATTATTCATTTAATAGACGACAATGGATGTGATGCCAATGTTACATATAACATAGTAAATTGGGAGGATCTTCGATCACCTGATGGCGCGCTAGGTATATATTATAACATTATTCAATAAAATGACAAAGCCTAGAATTAGTTGTAAACGACTTTTATAACAGGCAAGGTGTTGTTAATGTTTGAGCAGCTACCAAGCTGTGATCCACTGAAGCTTATCCTTTGCTTGATGATTCGACAATTAAAATCGATCAAGCAAACACACACATGCATATGCAAAAATATATATATATAAGTTTATACATATATATAGAGAGTTAAAAAAAAGGTATGTATATGGTATATATTCTACATATGTTTATGGGCATATAATTATATTATAATGTATATATAAGATATCTCTATAACTTTATAAATATTTGATTTATAAGATATATATATATATATTTAATTTATTTTATTGAAATTTAAGTATTATATAAATGAAATGGTAGCCAAATGTCTCGTCATTATATTAGTGACGCATTTGAAAAAAATTATTGAGATTCTTACTGTGTCCGTAAGTTTCTAATAAATATTATGACATTAAGCTTGTGATTATAAATATGTGCTGATGTATATAGAGAAATTTTGATACTCAAAATATGATTATTTCGGTAGCCAATTGTCTCGTCATCATACTATGGACGCATTTGAAAAACATGATTGAGATTCTTACTGTGTCCGTAGTTTATAATTAATATACTTACTTTTGTGCATGAAAGTGAGATATAATTTTGTCTTAATAAAACTCGATAAAATAGAAATCATTTTCTGATGTATTTTAAAAATATTTTGATGAAGGGCGTTACTCAAAATATGATTATATCGGTAGACAATGGTCTCGTCATCATATTTAATGAGATTGTTACTGTGTCCGTAAGTTTCTATATTATATTATAATATTATGGCATGTGATTATTAATTGGTGCATGGAAATATGTTGATGAAATTTTATTGTCTTAATAAGACTAAAAAAAATAATAAATTGAATTATTTTCTTAAGAAAATTAAACAAATTTTTTTTTGTTTCTTTTTCGGTTGCCAATTGTCTGGTCATGCTTGTCGTATGAGGCGACTAAATGAGGTACCAGGGCTGTCAGTCCTGAGCTGAATAAGCTAAATCTGATCTCACCTGTGTGGTTGGCAGGTCTTAGAATACCACCACAGTATGTAACCTCTTGTCGTACGAGACGACTTAAGGTGCATCATGGGTCACCCAGCGTCCAGGCTTGTCGGAGCTAAATGGGGTGGTGATACCGAGAGAGAGTTTGAGAGAGTTTCTCCAAGACCTCTCATTGAGGTCGGCCCCTAATCGGAGTTCGTGGTGGCTGTGGTTGCGAAGCGTTGCGTTTCAACGCCGGAGAGAAGCTGCTAGATGCTTCGCCTCATACCAAGGGGAGTGTGCAACCGATAGTGTACACTAACTTGGATCCGAGGAGATGGAAGCCACTGCTAACATCTCTTAGGGGCGTCAGTTTGGCGCATTGTACCAAACTCGCTGTATTATATACTTGCATATTCGAATACCGTGGTCGTAATCCTTAACTGGAACACGCCACGTTAAATAAATGGGAGAGATTCTTTGATTCTGTCCCACTGTATACATATAAATCAGTCTGCCAATTTTATATAAAACAAAATTTATAAATTTCATTTCGACATATATTTTATCATGTTGTATAATATGACATGGAATTTCAAAATAAATTTATCTTTCATTTAACAAAAAAAGTCAAAATTCATACAAAACATATTCAAATTTCACATCACATAAAAGTTTCATATGACAACAAAAAATTCAACATTTATTTGTTATAACCATATTATATGACAAAAATAAAACATATCTCATATTACAACAAAATTTCATATGACTACAAAAAAAAAGTTAAATTTCACATGACATAAAAATTTCATATAACTACAAAAAAAGTCAAATTTGATAAGACAGACAAAATTAAAGTTACATATGACAGACATTAAAATAAGCAAAATAAAAATGGAACATTTCAGAAATAGTGACAGACAACCTATATAGGTGGAGTGGTGTTGCGCAAGGCAAGTCATATGAAAAAAATTAACATATCGAAATTATATGACGGTGGAGTGTTGTCTTGCCGGCATTGGTTATTTATAATATATGGTGGAAAAATAATGAAGTTTAAAAGTGCATTATTATATAAATGCATACATTTAAATTATTTATGAGGTTGCCCTTAAAAAACTAACTAAGTTTTAGAAAAGGTGGCAGAAAACCTTTATCGGTGGAGTGGTGTCGCGCAAGACAAGTCTTATGAAGAAAATTACCATATCGAAATTATATGACGGTGGAGTGCTGTCTTGCCGTCATTGGTTATTTATACTACTACTAACTAAGTTTAACAGTGCATTTTTATATTAATACATGCATAGGTATGAGAAATAAAAATTGTCATTTGAAAAGAGGTATATATTAGAAATGGTGGCAGAAAGCCTATATAGGTGGAGTAATGTCGCACAAGGCAAGTCATATAAAAAAATAACATACCGAAATTATATGACGGTGGAGTGCTGTCTTGCCGACATTGATTAATTATAAAGTGTGGTGCAAAAATAATGAAGTTTAATAGTGCATAAATATATTGATGCATGCACTTGATTATATTGAGAGGTAGCATTTGAAAAACTAATTAAGTTTTAGAAAACGTGGCACAAAACCTATACATGGTAAGCACTGTGTGCTCATGTCTTATATATATTCATTGCATATAATACAAGTAATAATAATGAAAATGAAAGTTTTTCGTTATTTGTTGTTTTTAAACGCTTGGCTGCGGTGCAATTGCAATTGTTAGATAATGATGAAATTATCCAAGGTGTATTGTTTATATTAAATATTAAGGTTTCAGATATCGTTAATTTGGCAAGCATAAACTTTCATCCAAAACAGAAAAAAACACCCGTTTTTATATAAATGGGCTGGTGGTTTGGTATTACCTGGTTGGTAAATTAAATTACAAATGTTATTCAGTTCTCTAATGCAAGGGCAGTTTGCACATGTATAGTATATTGAGAATTAAAATTATAAAACTTTTTGAACACAATGTAAATTTATTGTGGATAAAGGTTTTATTTAATATAATATTCATTAACACATATATACAAAATATAGATAAATTATCAATTTGTAATTAAAATTAAATGTATTTTTATTCAGTTTATTTTGATTTTAAGTAATGTACGTGTGATGAATTTACATTAAATAAGTGTAAATAAAAAGATATTTTTGAACAAATTATATTGTGCTTATACATATATATTTATAAAAAAAATTAATGTGTATTTTTTAAAACTAACGAACATGATTGCTATTTAAATGTAGCCATTTTCGATTACTATATGTCATATTTATTCAAATATATTTTAATGAGTTGTCATGTATATTACATATTTAAAAATATTTATATGTGTAAAAATATTTACACATAGAAATAAAACATTATTCTGGGTGATCCTGCCAGCAGTTATATGTTGAGACAAACATACACACGAATTAAAAGTGAATCCGGAAAAGGCTCATTATATCAGTTACGTTCCTTAGATCGTTAACAGTTACTTGGATAACTGTGGTAATTCTAGAGCTAATACATGCAATTAAAACACGGACATTTTACACTTTAAATCCTTTAATAAGGACCTATTGGATGGCAAGTCTGGCGCCGGCAGCCGCGGTAATTCCAGCTCCAATAGCGTATATTAACGTTGTTGCGGTTAAAACGTTCGTAGTGGAACTTGTGCTTCATACGGGTAGTGCAACTTACAATTGTAGTTAGTACTATAACTTTATGTATCTAAGCGTTTTTCTGGTAGAGCTCTTATATGTAATTAAATACTTGTATTTTTTTATATGTTCCATCACTGCATTACTGCTTTTCATCGGGGGTTATTTTGGGCCGGTACAATTACTTTGAACAAATTAGAGTGCTTAAAGCAGACTTCAAAGCCTGAACATTCTGTGCATGGGATAATGAAATAAGACCTCTGTTCTGCTTTCATTGGTTTTCAGATCAAGAGGTAATGATTAATAGAAGCAGGTTGGGGGCATTCGTATTACGACGCGAGATGTGAAATTCTTGGACCGTCGTAAGACTAACTTAAGCGAAAGCACTGGCCAAGGATGTGTTCATTTATCAAGAACGAAAGTTAGGGGTTCGAAGGCGATCAGATACCGCCCCAGTTCTAACCACATAAGCGATGTCAGCTAGCAATTGGGTGTAGCTACTTTTATTGCTCTCTCAGTCGCTTCCCGGGAAACCAAAGCTTTTGGGCTACGGGGAAAGTATGGTTGCAATGCTGAAGCTTAAAGGAATTTACGGAAGGGCACCACCAGGAGTGGAGCCTGCGGCTTAATTTGACTCAATACGGGAAAACTTACCTGGTCCGAACATAAGTGTGTAAGACAGATTGATAGCTCTTTCTCGAATCTATGGGTGGTGGTGCATGGCCGTTCTTAGTTCGTGGAGTGATTTGTCTGGTTATTTCCGATAATGAACGAGACTCAAATATATTAAATAGATATCTTCATGATTATGGTTTTGAAGCTTATATAGCCTTCAATCATGGTGGCAGTAAAATGCTTATTGTGTTTGAATATGTTTATATAAGTACCTGTTGGTTTGTCTTATTATAAGGACACTAGCTTCTTAAATGGACAAGTTGCGTCTAGCAATAATAAGATTGAGCAATAACAGGTCTGTAATGCCCTTAGATGTCCTGGGCTGCACGCGCGCTACAATGAAAGTATCAACGTGTATTTCCTAGACCGAGAGGTCCGGGTAAACCGCTAAACCACTTTCATGCTTGGGATTGTGAACTGAAACTGTTCACATGAACTTGGAATTCCCAGTAAGTGTGAGTCATTAACTCGCATTGATTACGTCCCTGCCCCTTGTACACACCGCCCGTCGCTACTATCGATTGAATTATTTAGTGAGGTCACCGGACGTGATCACTGTGACGCCTTGTGTGTTACAGTTGTTTCGCAAAAGTTGACCGAACTTGATTATTTAGAGGAAGTAAAAGTCGTATCAAGGTTTCCGTTAGTGAACCTGCGGAAGGATCATCATTGAATAATGCATCTAATCGTTAATAAAATAAAATTTTTATTTTTATTCTTTAATATATAGAAATACATTTTAAAGAAAATTAAAGAAAAAATTTTACATTTTGAATATAGTATAAATAATATACTTTGCTCAAATACTTAAAAGTGTATTGTAATATATATCTTATACATAAAAATTATTTTGTTATATATTTTATTTGTCGTATTCATATTGTATTGTATTTGACATATTTTTATGAATTTGGGTAATTATTACCTGCGTGGATATGTGCCATATGTGCGTTTTACAACTGTATTGTTTATTATTGACGTGCGCATACATTATATAAACGCAACAACCTAATATCATAATGTTGTACCTGTTATTCAAGTTAATGCTTTACATATATCGATTAAAATAATTTAAAATTTGTATTTTATATAATTTGCCATATACCGTATTTTCATTGATTATGTAAAACTAAGACATTTCGGAACATTCTTTTGGGTATAAAAAAAAATATATATATATTTAAATTATTACACTAGGCAACAAAATCGCACTTTTTGCGAGTTACAGAAACGAAACCCACTTTTTTGAATAGATTTGGGGCCAAAACCGACGAAAAACGTTTTTTTTTTTTTTATGGTGAGATTTTTTTTTTAGAATTTTTCAAAATTTGGCTTTTTTTTTAATACTTTTTTTCAGAGGTGCGCCCACATTTGTCATCATTACACGAAAATGCCAAAACCGATTTATCAAAGCTTTACTTTATCTAAAAGCTAATGAATATATCTATATTTTATTTATACACAGTCTTAGATTTAAACCAGTAGATTAAGAGATATCAATTTTTGAATTAAGAAAATGATGATTTTTTCTTGGCTTTTTTCTTAGCTTTTTTCACTAATAAATTCGAGGAAAATTCGAAACAATTTTTTTTAACATTTTATTAACTATTTTATTTGCGTAGCTGTTGTAATTACGCGTTGTTTAAGATATGATTCATTAAAATCTATGGTGAGACGGCGATATGATATTATGTTGAGTTGAGGCATGTTTTTGTCGACTTTTTTGACTTCGTTGTGGTGTGGCATGACCTTTAGTATGAACATTTTTTGTGTTTTTTGAGATATCCCAACCAAACTTACAGAATTTGAATTTGTTATTATTTTACACATTGTGACTAAAGTTGGTTCAAATCGAACCACTATATCATATAGCTGCCATAGGAACGATCGCGCGAAAATCAAGTCTAGTATGAAAAACTTATTTGTATTTTGAGATATTTTAACTAAACTGACAGAATATGTATTTAACCCTCTACTGCATGAGCATAGAAATAATAAAGGAAAAAATTTTTTGAATGTAATTATGTGTTTATGTAGGCCAAAATAATATATATTTGGACTTTTTTTTTTTTGGGGGGCATAGTTTGGGGTGGGGGAAATGGGGCCATATATGACTTTGTATGCATTCAGCTGATTCCAGAGTTTGCCATATATGGCTTTGTATGCGGTACCGCATACAAAGCCATATATGGCTTCTCACTTTCAATAATTTTTTTTTGCAATAAAACGGTACATATACTAAACCGTTTGTTATCACTTATTCTCTTTCAACTATTTTCTGTTAGATGTCTATACTCAGAACTTCTTTGTGTTGCCTTATCTCAAGTTTCAATCAGTTTTTTGCTCGCGTCTCATGCAGACGAACGAAAGTGAATTGTGGTGAAATTAAAATTAAAATTACTGCACTCAAAATCAGTTTTATCACTGAAAAGTATTTTTTCTAAGAGAATATAAAGTTTTCGTTCATAAAAAATAGAATTTGACTATAGGTGAGCATCACATATACTATTCTATGCAAAAAACTGTGGACGCCATATATGGCTCTATATGCAGTAACGCGTGCATGTTTATATTCTATGTACATATGCATTATTTTTTGAACGCTATGCAACTATGGTGCTCGGCCAATAAGTTGCATCTAAATTGTTCAAAGTGTATGTTTATGACATTTAGTCGTTCTAGGCCCTATTTAGCTTCTTATACGATTGACAATACCCCTTTGAAACGTATAAAATCTGTAAAGGATCTTGGAGTTTTATTTGATTGCAAATTATGCTTCAATTTACATATCTCCACCATAGTTAATGACGCCAAAGGAGTACTTGGTTTCATTAAACGTTGGTCGAAAGAATTTAATGATCCTTTTACCACGAAACTCCTTTACGTCTCTTTAGTTCGTCCCATCCTGGAATACTGTTCATGCATTTGGAGCCCGCAGTATCAAATAAACCAGAATCGAATTGAATCAGTTCAAAAGCAATTCTTGCTTTTCGCCTTACGTGGTTTTAACTGGGATCCCAACCTTCGTTTACCACCGTACTCCCATAGGCTTCGTCTTCTTAATCTTCCGTCTTTAATTAATCGTAGGAAAACTCTTGGTGTTGTTTTTCTTCACAAATTGATTATTGGCGAGATCGATTCTAGTTCCCTTCTTACCCGCCTCACCTTTTCTGTCCCCCGCAGGTCTACTAGGAATTACAAGCCTTTATTTTTACCTACATGCACAACTGATTACGCTTCACACGATTCGTTTCGGGTCTTATGCACAACCTATAATAGCCTCTTTCATGTTTTCTCCTCAGAGCTCTCTCTCCCTTCCCTAAAATCCACACTTTTCCAATATCTTTCCCTTAATTCCTGACCTAAGTAACACTAATAACTTGTTTTATTACATTCTACTTATTTAACATTCTTTACAATTACTAACATCATTACTAATCCTTATTGATCTGATTGGGTTTTTCTGGGTTTTCCCCAATCCTTGCAACAAATGTTGGATCATTTATAATTTTTTGCATACCCCAGATCTAATTCTAATTCTAATTTAAATCTTTAATTACAGTTTATATTTATATTTAATTTTATTATTAATTTTATCTTTATTTTTTAATCTTTAATTTAATTCTTTATACGATTTTTTTTTTGTTCCTTGCCGACTGCTTTTTAGTCGTGCATAAATAAATAAATAAATAAATAAATAAAATATTAGCATATTAGCTTAACAATTGCACTTGTTTTCTTTTAGAAATGAATGCACAATTATTTTACGGTAGTTTGCAATACGTGAACGAAATCGATGATCCGTTTCAAAGTGATGATGACAGCATAGCCGATTCCGGAGACGAAGTTGTTGAAAATCAAAAAATCCAAGACGAAGATGTTTATATGTCGGAGACCGATGAGAGTAGTTCCGATGACATCTGTGAAAAGCCGTGCACTTCTAAAGCAAAGCCAAAGCCAGTGCCAAGAAAAAAGACAGAAGCACCGAAATGGAAAGCTGGTCACTTACCACCGTATTTGAATGAGACCTTTCCATTTCAAGGAAATACCAATCTTTCAACTTGTATCAATGAACTGGAGACACCGGCAGACTTTTTTAATTTTTTTTCAACGACGATCTGATGAATTTCTTGGTTGATCAGTCAAATCTATATGCACTCCAAGTTGATATAAATAAGCCCGCTGGTATTACTCGAAATGAAGTAGATCAATTTATAGGCATGGTCATATACATGTCGTTGGTGCAATTACCATCTTCAAGACTCTATTGGAATTCGACTCTGGGTCAAGAAATTATATATGGCGCAATGAGTTGCAACCGATGGGAAACTATAAAACGTTTTCTGCACTTTAACAATAATAACGATATGAAGTTGGCAGGGGAAGCCGGGTTTGACAAGCTATTCAAGATTCGACCGGTGCTGGACAAAATCCGTAATCAATTACTGCTCGTACCTAAGGAAGAACATTTGGTGGTTGACGAGCAAATTATTCCCACGAAGTGCCGTCACCACTTAAAACAATATAATCCGGCAAAACCTCACAAATGGGGCTTCAAAAATTTTGTCTTGAGTGGAGTATCAGGTTTTAGTTACGACTTTGATATTTTTGCGGGAGCCCAAAGTGATACATATCCGGAGGGAGCGCCTAATTTGGGAGTAAGCGGAAATGTTGTATCTAGGCTATCGGCAACCGTACCAAAAGGAAAAACTACAAATTATTTTTCGACAATTGGTTCAATAGTCCAAATCTTGAAGTCTACCTCATGAAAAATGGTATATTAGCTTTAGGTACGGTAAGAATCAATCGAGTACCCAATTCAAAGATGCCAACTGAAAAAGAGTTGAAAAGCCAAGGACGTGGAAGCATGGTCGAAAAAGTAGCTATTATCGATGGAGTTCAGCTTGGCCTCGTCTCTTGGTTTGACAATAAAGTAGTCAACATTCTTTCTAGTTACGTGGGAAGCAATCCTGTTACAACAAAAAAACGATTCAGTAAGAAAGACAAAAAGTATGTAGAAATCAACTCTCCTAAGGCAGTTGATGTCTACAATAATTATATGGGTGGCGTTGACTTACTGGATTCTTTACTTGGACTTTATAGAATTCAATTGCGCTCAAGAAAATGGTATAAGAAAATATTTTTTCACATGATTGATATGTGCGTAGTGAATTCATGGATTCTATGGCGTCGTAAGTCAGATCAGTATATGCCACTCTTCGATTTCAAGCTTTTAATAGCTGAGCACCTGTGCAAGGCAGGAAAAGTAAAGAAGCGCGGACGACCTGCGATGACTCCAACTTCATCCCCGTGTACAAGTAGGGAAGGTACTCCTACTACCAGCAAAAGACGAAAGCACCAGGAAATTCCATTGAATTCTGTTCGGGAGGACCATATTGGGCATTTTCCCACCTGGAAAAAGCAAAGGCAACTCTGCAAAAACGATTGTTCTTTCCGCTCCATACACCTTTTGTGAGAAATGCAATGTATTTCTATGCTACAACGACAAAAGAAACTGTTTCACCAACTTTCACATGAAGTAATGCATACATGCATACAGAGCCATATATGGCAAACTCTGGGATCAGCTGAATGCATACAAAGCCATATATGGCCCCATTTTCCCCACCCCAAACTATGCCCCCAAAAAAAAAAAAAAAGTCCAAATATATATTATTTTGGCCTAAATAAACACATAATTACATTCAAAAAATTTTTTCCTTTATTATTTCTATGCTCATGCAGTAGAGGGTTAACAACTCATTCAAAATCCATGAAAGGCGTTGGATCATTGAAGGACGGTGATCAAGGATGTCGAAACCCGCTAAGGAGTGTGTAACAATTCACCTGCCGAAGCAACTAGCCCTTAAAATGGATGGCGCTTAAGTTGTATATCTATACATTACCGCTAAAGTAGATGATTTCTATTACTTTTAATATAAATTTTAAAACTTAAGTGAGTAGGAAGGTACAATGATGTGCATAGAATTGTTTGGCGTAAGTCTGCATGGAGCCGTCATTGGTACAGATCTTGGTGGTAGTAGCAAATAATCGAATGAGACCTTGGAGGACTGAAGTGAAACATAAAAATTTGGAAAAATAATACACTTGAATAATTTTGAACAAAAGGGAATACGGTTTCAATTCCGTAACCTGTTAAGTATTCGTTTGTTATTAAATATGGGCCTCGTGTTCATCATGGCAACAGGAACGACCATAAAGAAGCCGTCGAGAGATTTTGGAAGAGTTTTCTTTTCTGTTTTATAGACGTTCTACCATGGAAGTCTTTCGCAGAGAGATATGGTAGATGGGCTAGAAAATCATGACATATACTGTTGTGTCAATATTTTCCCACGGACCATGAAAATTTATGGTGGGGACACGCAAACTTCTCAACAGGTCGTACCAATATATGCATCTGGTCTCCAAGGTGAAAAGTCTCTTGTCGATAGAATAATGTAGGTAAGGGAAGTCGGCAAATTAGATCCGTAACTTCGGGATAAGGTTTGGCTCTGAAGATTGAGATAGTCGGGATTGATTGGGAAACAATAACATGGTTTATGTGCTCGCTCTGGGTAAATAGAGATTCTATCATTTATGGTAGTTTCTTATTCCCCGGATAGTTTATTGTGGAACTTTCTTGCTAAAATATGTTCTTAAAAATTGGATAACCAATTAGTTCTTTTAAATTATAACGATTATCAATTAACAATCAATTCTGCCCAGTGCTCTTAATGTCGAAGTGAAGAAATTCAAGTAAACGCGGGTCAACGGCGGAAGTAAAAAACTAGTGGGCCGGTGCTACAGTCGAGCATACTCGACAGTCGGAGACCCCGTACTTACTATGGAAAAAACTTATAATGGAAAAAAATTAAAAATAATTTAGTTAACTTAAATGCATATTCTATCAGGTTGATTACGATGTCTCATGAAACATACTTAGACTTAATTTTCGCCCGATCGGTTCTATGAGAGCTATAAGATATAGTAAGGATGGTAAGGATGTATAAGACTAACTTAAATGCATATTCTATAAGTTTGGTTACGATATCTAATAAAACTAAAAAGTTTTTCATACTAAGACTCGATTTTCGCCCGATCGATCCTATGACAGCTATATGTTATAGTAGTCCGATTTAAACCAACTTTGGACAGAATATATAAAACCAAGTTTAATTTATATTCTATAAGTTTGGTTACGATATCTCATAAAACAAAAAAGTTTTTCATACTAAGGCTTAATTTTCGTCCGATCGGTCCTATGACAGCTATATGTTATAGTGCTCAGATTTGAACGAACTTTGGACAGGATACATAAAGTCAAGTTTTATGTATATTCTGTAAGTTTGGTTACGATATCTTATAAAACAAATAAGTTTTTCATACTAAGACTTGATTTTCGCCCGATCGGTCCTATGACAGCTATATGTTATAGTAGACCGATTTGAATCAACTTTGGCAAGGATGTATAAGACTAACTCAAATGCATATTCTTTAAGTTTCGTTACAATATCTCATAAAACAAAAAAGTTTTCATACTAAAACTTGATTTTAGACCGATTGTTCCTATGGGCGCTATATGATATAGTGGTCCGATTCAAAAAAGAAACAAACTTAACCTGCCTGCAATATCGAGGAATCTACATACCAAATTTGGTGTCTCTAACTTTTAAATTGCTCTTATAATTGGGATATGAAATTTTGTTTTTCGATTTGTGGGCGTTAAAAGGGGCGTGGCCGAATTTTGAAACAAACTTGATCTGCCTGCTGTATAGAGGAACCTACATACCAAGTTTGGTGTCTCTAGCTCTTATAGTCTCTGAGATCTAGGTGTTCATACAGACAGACGGACAGACAGACAGACAGACAGACAGACAGACAGACAGACAGACGGACATTGCTATATCGACTCGGCTATTGATGCTGATCAAGAATATATATACTTTATGGGGTCTGCCACGCCTCCTTCTGCCTGTTACGCACATATTCGGTAAAACAAACCCAATAGACCCCTGTACTTTTTTTAAGTACGGGGTCTAAAAATAGCCAAATGCCTCGATATCTAATTAGTGACGCGCATGAATGGATTAACGAAAATCCAACTGCCCCTATCTACTATCTAGCGAAACCACATCCAAGAGAACTGTCTTGGAATAATAGCGGGGAAAGAAGACCCTTTTGAGCTTGACTCTAATCTCGCAGTGTAAGGAGACATAAGAGGTGTAGAATAAGTGGGAGATATTAGATTTCGGTTTAGTATCGACAATGAAATACCACTACTCTTATTGTTTCCTTACTTACTTGATTAAATGGAACGTGTATCATTTCCTAGCCATTATACGGATATATTTATTATATCTTATGGTATTGGGTTTTGATGGAAACTTCTTGATCAAAGTATCACGAGTTTGTTATATAATCGCAAACAAATTCTTAAATGAGAGAGTGCATTTATGTACTTTTGATTTAATAATTTGGTATAACTCCAATTACTCAGGTATGATCCAATTCAAGGACATTGCAAGGTAGGGAGTTTGACTGGGGCGGTACATCTCTCAAATAATAACGGAGGTGTCCCAAGGCCAGCTCAGTGTGGACAGAAACCACACATAGAGCAAAAGGGCAAATGCTGACTTGATCTCGGTGTTCAGTAAACACAGGGACAGCAAAAGCTCGGCCTATCGATCCTTTTGGTTTAAAGAGTTTTTAACAAGAGGTGTCAGAAAAGTTACCATAGGGATAACTGGCTTGTGGCGGCCAAGCGTTCATAGCGACGTCGCTTTTTGATCCTTCGATGTCGGCTCTTCCTATCATTGTGAAGCAAAATTCACCAAGCGTTGGATTGTTCACCCATGCAAGGGAACGTGAGCTGGGTTTAGACCGTCGTGAGACAGGTTAGTTATACCCTACTAATGACAAAACGTTGTTGCGACAGCATTCCTGCGTAGTACGAGAGGAACCGCAGGTACGGACCACTGGCACAATACTTGTTCGAGCGAAGGCCTCTAAAGTCGTATCCGTGCTGGACTGCAATGATAAATAAGGGGCAATTTGCACTGTATGGCTTCGAAACTATTAAAAGTTAATTTGTCATTTAATAGATGACAATGGATGTGATGTTAATGTTACATATAACATAGTAAATTGGGAGGATCTTCGATCACCTGATGCCGCGCTAGTTATATATTAAAACATTATTTAATATAATGACAAAGCCTAGAATCAATTGTAAACGACTTTTATAACAGGCAAGGTGTTGTAAGTGGTTGAGCAGCTGCCATACTGCGATCCACTGAAGCTTATCCTTTGCTTGATGATTCGACAATTAAAAAATCGATCAAACAAACACACACATGCATATATAACAAGTGGGCGCTTACAGTCGAGCACGCTCGACAGAAGGATACCCTAAGCCCAGGTACTCTTCAATAAAAGTTTATTTTCGACCAATTGTTCCTATGGCAGCTATATGATATATGAAGCCGATTTGAACCAAATCTGGTCAGAATGTACAAAACCAACATTAATGCATATTCTATTGGTTTGGTTAAGATATCTCAAAAAACAAAATTCTTTTTCATACCAAAACTTCATTTTCGATGCATCGTTTCTATGGCAGCTATGTGATATAGTAAACCAATTTTAACCAAATTTGGTCAGGATGTATAATACCAGCTTCGAAACATAATATATCAGTTTGGTTCTGATATCTTAACAAACGCAAAACTTTTTCATACTAAAACTTAATTTTTGATGCATCGTTCCTATGGCAGCTATATGATATAGTGGTCCGATCCAAAAATAAAAACAAACTTGATCTGCGTATGGTATCCAGGAACCTACATACCAAGTTTGAAGTCTCTAGCTTTTATAGTTTCTGAGATCGACGCGTTCAAACAGACGGACAGACGGACAGACAGACGGACAGACAGACGGACAGACAGACGGACAGACAGACGGACAGACAGACGAACATGGCTCAATCGACTCGGCTGTTGATCCTGATCAAGAATATATATACTTTTTGGGGTCTGCCACGCCTCCTTCTGCCTGTTACATACTTCCTGCCAAACGCATTATACACTTTTTTGCCCATTTTTAATGGGCTCAGGGTATAAAAATATATATATATAAGTTTATACATATATATAGAGTTTATGGGCATATAATTATATTATAGTGTATATATAAGGTATCTGTATAACTATATAAATATATGATTTATAATAAATATATATATGAAATGGTAGCCCAATGTCTCGTCATCATATTAGTGACGTTTATGAAAAGATAAGAAAGATAAAGATACATGATTTATAAGAAATAAATATAACATGTATATTTCATTTATTAATATGAAATTTAAGTTTTATATAAATAAAATGGTAGCCAAATGTCTCGCCATCATATTAGTGACGTATTTGTAAAGATAAGAAAGATAATGAATATTACTGTGTCCGTAAGTTTCTATATAAAATTATAATTTTATAGCATGTGATTATTAATTTGTGCATGAATAAAATTTTGAAGAAATATTTTTGTCTTAATAAGACTTAATAAAATAAAAAATTGAATTATTTCCTTAAGTAATTTAAACAAATTTAATTTATCGGCGGTATTTAAAATATGTTTTTTTCGGTTGCTAATTATCTGGTCATCATATTCGTGAAGAATATGAATAATTTAATGAGATTTCTACTGTCCCGCTGTATATTCACCTGTGTGTTTGGCGGGTCTTAGAATACTACAACAGTGCACCTCTGCTTTTCGTATGAGGCGACTAAAAGAGGTACCATGCCTGTCAGTCCCGTGCTGAATAAGCTAAAACTGACCTCACCTGTGTGGTTGGCGGGTCTTAGAATACCACCACAGTATTTAACAGCTTGTCGTACGAGACGACTAAAGGTGCACCATGGATCAGCCAGCGTCCAGGTTTGTCGGAGCTAAATGGGGACGGGATACCGATCCCTTTGAAAATTCGGTACCACGGGTTGAGAAAGTTTCTCCAAGACTTCTCATTGAGGTCGGCCCCTAGTGGGAGTTCGTGGTGGCTGTGGTTGCGTAGAGTTGCGTTTTAACGCCGGAGAGAAGTTGCTAGATGCTTCGCCTCATACCAAGGGAAAGTGTACAGCCGATAGTGTACACTAATTTGGAACCGAGGAGATGGAAGCCACTGTTAACATCTCTTAGGGGCGTCAGTTTGGCGCATTGTTCCAAACTCACTGTAGAATATGCTCTCAATATTATATGAAAAACTTTATAAGTCAAATCTCACTTGACATAAAAATGAAATGAATAAATGACTACAAAAAATTTCAAATTTCACATGACATAAAAGTGTTATATGACTCCAAAAAAAGTTTAATTTTACATGACATAAAAATTTCATATGACTAG
This sequence comes from Drosophila falleni, assembly GCA_035045575.1. Taxonomy (NCBI): domain Eukaryota; kingdom Metazoa; phylum Arthropoda; class Insecta; order Diptera; family Drosophilidae; genus Drosophila; species Drosophila falleni. Next base: position 44,433 of record JAWNOV010000095.1, on the reverse strand, counting down.
CAAAATTCCACTTTCTTATGTCATAAAAATTTCTTTGGACAAAAAAAATTCAACTTTCATGTAACAAAAAAAATGTCATAAAAAAAATCAAATTTCACATGATATAAAAATTTCATATGACTACAAAAAGTAGTCAAATTTCACATGACATAAAAAATTCGTATGTGACATAAAAATTTCATATGACTACAAAAAAAAAGTCAAATTTGATAAGACACATAAAATTAAATTTTCATATGACAGACATTAAAATAAGCAATAAAAAAGTGCTTTTATGCATGAAAACAGTTAATTTTAGAAATGGTGGCAGAAAACCTTTACAGGTGGAGTGGTGTCGCGCAAGGCAAGTCATTTGAAAAAAATAACATACCGAAATTATATGATGGTGTAGTGTTGTCTTGCCGACATTGACTAATTAAAAGGTGTGGTGCAAAAATAATGAAGTTTAATAGTGCATAAATATACTGATGCATGCACTTGATAAAACTGAGAGAGGTACCATTTGAAAAACTAATTAAGTTTTAGAAAGCGTGGCAGAAAACTTTAATATGAATTCATATAATACAAGTTGTCAATGAAAATGAAAGTTTCTAGTTATTTGTTATCTTTGAATGCTTGGATTCGGTAATTGTTATGTTATGTAATATGCAATAGTTAGATAACGATGGAATTAGCCAAGGTATATTGTTTATCAATATATACTAAATAGGTTTCACATTATCGCAAGCATAAACTTTCATCCAAAACAGAACCAACTATGGAACCAATTGGATATTAAAATTTTTAAACTTTTTGAACACAATGTAAATTAAGTGTCGATTAAGGTTTTATTTAATATAAAATTTATAAACACATATATACAAAAGGTAGATAAATTATTAATTTGTAATCAAAATTAAATAAATTTGAATTCAATTTATTTTGAATTTAAATATTGTACGTGTGATGAATTTATATTAAGTAAGTGTAAAGATATTTTTAAACAAATTAATATGTATATATTATGCATATATATGTATAAATTTATAAAATAAATTGTATGAGTTTTTTTATAACTAACAAACATGATTGATATTTAAATGTAGCCATATTCGATTACTATATGCATGTCATATTTATTCAAAAATATTTTAATAAGTTGTCATGTATAACATATTTAAAAATATTTATATGTGTAAAAATATTTACACATAGAAATAAAACATTCTGGTTGATAGGTATATGCTATATGCTTGTCTCAAAGATAAAGCTTTGCATGTCTATGGTGTCTTAGATCGTTACAAGTGACTTGGATAACTGTGGTAATTCTAGCGCTTATACATGCAATTAAAACACGGATCTTTTGGAACGTGTGCTTTTATTAGGCTTAAACCAAGCGATCGAAAGATCGTTACACTGGTTAAACTCTGGATAACATGTATATCGTATGGTCTTGTACCGACGACAGATCTTTCAAATGTCTTCCCTATCAACTTTTGATGGTAGTACCTAGGACTTCCATGGTTGCAACGGGTAACGGGGAATCAGGGTTCGATTCCGGAGAGGGAGCCTGAGAAACAGCTACCACATTTAACGAAGGCAGCAGGCGCGTAAATTACCCACTCCCAGCTCGGGGAAGTAGTGACGATAAATAACAATACAGGAGGCCCTGTAAAGAGGAATGAGTACACTACACATCCATTAACAAGGACCTATTGGAGGGCAAGTCTTGTGTCAGCAGCCGCGGTAATTCCTGCTCCAATAGCGTATATTAAAGTTGTTGCGGTTAAAACGTTCGTAGTTGAAATTGTGATTCATACGGGTAGTGCAACTTACAATTGTAGTTAGTACTATACCTTTATGTATGAAAGCGTATTACCGGTGGAGTTCTTATGTGTAATTAAATACTTGTATTTTTTTATATATTTTCCTCCTATTTAAAAACCTGCTTTAGTGCTTTTCATTGAGTGTTACTGTGGACCGGTACAATTACTTTGAACAAAATAGAGTGCTTGAAGCAGACTTCAACCCTAACAGGCAAAATCGAAATAGTCATTCAATCAAGCTGATATTTATTTTATAAGTAGATATGTCTTGTTGGTTTGAGCGTAAAAAAATATATGGAGTATCGCTCGCGACTTTTGGCGATACCTTTAGCTATTTATTGCTTCTAAAACTTTTTTTGAGTTAGTAATCACAAATATAATTATAATAATATGCAATTTACTTAAATTTAAATAATTATTATAAAATTTATTAGCAGTTTTTAATGAACAATTGCTTTAGTTGATCGTTACTATGCAATATTTTCAAAAACTTACAGGTATTTTTTTAAGTTAGATGTCTTAAAATATATTTATTTTTGTAATGGTTGTCTCAAAAAAAAAATATTGAGTCACTGATTTGTATAAATTGAGCATTCACATCTACCAAAATACTAAATATATGCATATTTTTCCTTTTTATCCAGCCAAATTGAAAAATGTTTTACATTATCATATCTTTATCTGATATCAGATTAACTGCTCTTTTCCAGTGATTGCTAAGCCGTCCAAGGCATTTCATTCCATTCCTTGAAAGAAACAAGTCCTGCTGCTGTTTTTTTAAGGAACTCTGCATGCCTTAGCTGTTCTCCCATTTTCTTAATTGGAAACTTTCTATACTAGAACTCACTTGTATAATAATTATAACCAATGTCGACAACATAATCGGAGTCCCATCACTTTTATCACTGCTAAGCTTATCATAGCTTCTACCGAATCTATCAACTCAAGCAAATGTTCATTAAAAATCGCTTACAAATTATTTATTTTATAAATAATAGACACTTAAATTTAAGTAAATTGCATGTTTATAGTTATATGAGTGATCACCAACTAAAAAAGTACTTTAGAAGCGAGAAATTACAAATCAAATTCACAAATCGATAGACTTAGTCAATATATGGCGATTGAAATTGCAATTTTTTTGGTCATAATTAAATTTGGTATTTTCCACAATTTCAATGTTTAACAAAATTCTGTAAAATAACGGTTCATCGGAAAATAATCATATATTTTATAAGACGTCAGTAAATCAATTCTAAATATATAATAAATGTATTCCAAAAGAAATATTTATATGTTTTCCATTTACATTTTAAAAACGGATGAACGTCTACAGACGGTCTTACCCGTTAGAGTTTTAATAATGAGTATGACCTCATGCCTTAAGTATCAATTCTTAAAAATGACCTGTTAAGCATATAAAATATTTTTCAATAACTGGCTGTCCAGACTATTTTAATCGCGTTAATTAAGATCGCGGTATCTTCAAACTGTCTCTCAACCTCGTGTGCAAGAGTCCCCATATTTTCTACATTAAGTTTAGGTCCGGGGAATATTTTTATAACTCAGGTAATCTCACATTTCGGTCTTCTGTCAACTGTTTAATCCCCCTTGCAGACGCAGCGTGGACGTTATCATGCTGAAATGTTCATGAATGGCGGTTAAGCAATTTGAATAGTTGGGAAAACCTATTTAATAGTTCCGTTTTGCACACATTTCCGTTTCTTTCTAAAAAAAAAGAACTGCAGTTTAAAAATTCCATAATATGCTATGCCTTCCGACACAATTATACCACACATTATTCTTATCGTACGTCTTAAAGGTATTACTTAAACTCATGAGGACCATCCAGATAAAATGTTTTCTGATCGAAACCCGACATTCTGCTATACCTCTCTCCATGTCAAACGCTCTCGAGCAAAACCGGTGCGTGGGGCTTTAAGCAATCTCTCGTTTTTTTTAATCTTTCAGTCGCTTCACTGGCATTAACACCTCATATTTTTCTGATTTATGAAACCAAACGTGATAAATTTGATGCCTTTCTAGCGATAAGTCTTCTTCTACTGATGTTTTAGCGTATTACACACTCCTTTTCATATTTTTGCCATAGTTCGGGGTATTTTAAAGGTAACTCATAATCATTTTGGCTCTGACCTATTTTATATTAGCGGTTATATGGTGATTTAGTTTATAATCGAGACATTGTTTTTCTTGAACTCTTTTAAAGTAAGTTAATTGCGCTATGCGAGTTATTTTACTTAAATTTGGCTTATAAAACTCTAAATTAATAAACAAAAAAAAATTGGCGTCTCTTAGTTATCTCTGTCGATCACAAAGTTAAATCGAAAGTTCGTGAACCTATTCAGTTGAGCCAAAACAAGCATGCCATTTCAAAAAGACTTTTGGGAAATGAAATAAATTTAATATTTGTAATTGTAGTAGAAACTAGAAACTTATACATTTTATTAACAACTAAATTATAAATGATTTTATCAGATTCGGCCAATCGACTCAAAAGATTTATCCTATATAAATTGATGAAAGTCGTGAATCTATTCAGTTAAGCGGTAGTGTATATGACGTAATGAAATAAACCAAAAATTTGTATTATTCTAAGCGGTGGATCACTCGGCTCATGGGTCGACATCGACATTTTGAACGCATATCGCAGTCCATGCTGTTATGTACTTTAATTAATTTTAGAGTGCTGCTTGGACTATATAATTAACTGTTCAGCAATTAATCATCAATAAAAAAATATTGATATATTTTAGTTTTATATTCATGTTCATATATTGGTTCAAGATATCTTAAAAACTAACTTCAAGATTTGTGATCTGGGCACAGCAAACCTTCAAAGCTCTGTTGCTCTCTGTTTTCATTTGTTTACTTATATCGATACTGTTAGTTTACATTTGAGTTCTAGAAGTTTACATTTGAATTCTACAAGTTTGCATTTGAGGCTCTTTGATAGGCTTTGAAAAGTAGTGTGTCTTTGATAAGCTTTGAAAAGTAATGTGTCTTAGATAAGCTTTTGGAAAGTAAAGCTTTGCAAAAGATCGTTTGATTTAATTACGGATTTATTATGTTACTATGGCAGATATGTCACTCCCCCACCCCTTAGATTTAAGCTTGTCCTCAAGCGTTTATGTTTGGATATAATTGTGGTGTTGGGGTTTCAATGGTGATCACTTCTGCAACTGTTTCTAAATTAGTTTCTTTTTCTATTTCTTTGTTAATTGTTTGGCTTATCTTGGTTGTCTTTGGTTTTAAATATTTAATTATGATATTATTTGGTGTTGTTTTGCATTTCTTGTAGATATAAAATATGCAACTTATGGCTAATGTGAATAAAATGATAATTAATAGATTTTTATAAATCGTGTAGTTCTTATTACTAAACAAAATCATTTCCTTAATTTCTATGTGTGACATTGGTTCAATTTTAGTTACATTATGTTCAGTAAATATTAGATTTGTGTATTGTTGAATGCTATTTGATATTGAAACTTCTTTAAGTTCTGCAGTACAATAAAATACTTTAATAATTTTATTATTTTCAATGTAAATTTCTTGGCAATTACAGTTTTGATCAAGTTTTTCTCGGGTCAGATTCCATGTTATTAATATGTTTGGTTTGATATATTGAATGTAATGTTGCTTACGATATTTTTGGAAAGTGCAAGTTGGTGTTTCATGTTTTATAATATTGACAATACAATGGTCTTTAATAATATTTTTTGTAAGAGTGTTTATAACATAATTATTGTGTAAATAAAATTTACCTGCAGTATTTTCACTGATAATTTGTCCATTATTGTCAGGGTATGGTGTGATTAAGAAAGTTGATTTTTCAATTGTGTTAGTGGGAATGTGAGACATTAAGAATATCTCATTAGTGGCTGTGTTATACCAGGCAGAGGTTTTTGTGTCCATGAGATTTTTGTAATGAATGTTGCCAAGCTGGTCATGTTTGAGTAACTTAGGGTTGAAAATTCCCAGTCGTGTGAGTTGTGAACCCATATCGATGTCTTCGACATATTCAGTGAAATGCTCAATGTTAAATATTAAAAGGTTAATTTTTTGTTCTGTCCGTATAGCTTTGCTTTGGTTATTGATCATTTTTATGCAGTCATTAAGACTGTCTATGATGTGGTTTAGATTGCTGACTTGTATGGTACTTTGCGCTAGCGTATTAATTTGCTGTTCGATATGTTGTCTGTCGTCTTCGTCCAAAGTGCCAAAAAGATATTTGTGTGTTGAACCTACAAAATTGAATAATCCTCGTTTGTTTCGTTTTGTCAAGCGAATGCCGTTCATTTCTCTGTTTAGTTTTTGAATTAAATAATTAATTTGTGGGACATTATTGAACTTTGAACTTTCTTTTAACAGATTATTAAATGTTTCTTCAATTTGTGTTATATTAATTGTGAGACAATGGTTTATAAATGTTATGGGGATCTGAATTGTTCCTGATTCGAACAAGATAAATCCTTGGTTATTTTCGATTGGATTAACTTCTATAGTTCCTGCTGTTGTCAATGTAGTCGTAGTTGTCATCAAGATTATTGTGAGTCCGATGAGTGGGAAGTGTCTGTTGCCTGTAAATATTTACTGTCATTAGATTTTTTTCTTTTTGAATTTACTTTTGTAGTGGACAATATTCTGTCCTTTGTTGTTTTCGTTGTAGTGTTTGTCATCTAGTTGTTCTATTCTGCCAGTTTTTCTAAACGGATTCTTGGATTTTGAACGTGTTAACGGTGCTTGTCTAAATTCTGTGTCAATCTCATAATCTTGCCTTTTTTCGTTCAATTTCTTTATTTTGTTTTCCTTTATCAGTTGGGTATTGTAAAAGGGTGTGCCTGCGTAAAGTAATATGTAAGTTGGTGTCTGTCCAGTTGTGTTGTGTTTCGTTTTATGGTTGTAAGTGTATAGGATCGTTTCCATTCTAGTCTCTTTGTTTTCCCGATTATTATCTGTATTAATAATTCGAATTTTTTCATTAATGGAGACGTTCTACATCCGCTATTCCTGTTTTACTTGTAGTGATATCAAGTTTTATCTCTTCTGTGTTCAACCATAATTTTAAGGAATTGCTCATAAATGCTGAGTCTTTATCTGCTTTTATTTTTTGTGGTTTTCCCATGTCGTTAAAAATTCTAGTAAGGGCACGTCTAGCTTCTAACCAATCTCTACTATTTGTTTTTATAAGTGATGCAAACTTGTAATATACGTCTATGCATGATAAATATTGTTCGTTGTCGATTGCGTAGAAATCTATAACATAAAGCTCTCTAGGATTATTTATTTCTGGGGTTAGTTCAAAAGTTAAATTCGTGGGTCTGTGTTCTGTCTTCGCAAGATTGCAAGTCACGCATTCATTAATGATATTTTGAATTAATTTGTGGTAGTCTGGGAAATAATGAGTTTCTTTGAAAAATCGGGTCATTTTTCTATACCTGGATGTAACAATTTAACATGTTGAGTGATAATTAATTCTTTGAATTCGGGGTAGGTTTTAATATCTTTTAATTTTATTATTGTTTTTAGGATTTTTAAGTTACTGTGTGAGTTTATAGTGTCTTGATATGCTTTTTGAAAAATTAAAAAGTCTTTGTCATTTTAAATATTTCAAAAGGAGATCTTTTGCCTTTGAATCTGTAATTTCTGTGTATTTGATTTTTAATTTTGTTTTAGTGAAGTAATTTTCAATGTCTACTTGATCTACGGTATCTTTTATAAATTCAATTTGTCTCGCAAAATGATTTAAAGGTTTCTCTGTGATTTGAATATAATTTTCGCTACTGTCTGATGCGCTGTGAATTGTTGCCGCTGTTGAAATATTTTCCTCTTCTTCTTCTTCTTCTCCTACCATGTTCTCTTCTAGTTTAACGCGAGAGAAAGCGTCTGCTACGTAAGTTAGTTTTCCTTCCAAATACTTTATTTTGAAGTTGTATTCGCTGAGTTTTATTCGCCTACGTTGTAATTTCATATTAGGTTCTTTAATGTTATTCAACCAAACGAGTGGTTTGTGATCGCTTAGAATATCAAAAGGGACTCCATATAAAAACGGACGAAAATATTTTGTTGCCCAAACAATTGCTAGTAATTATTTTTCTATTGTGCTATAATTTTGTTCATGATCATTAAGAGTTCTACTTGCAAAACTAACGGGTTTGTTATCTTGTGATGACACGGCTCCTATTGCAAAATTACTAGCGTCAGTAGTAACTTGGAACGTTTTTGTAAAATCAGGTCAAATGAGGATTGGATCACTCATGATTAATATTTTCAGTTTCTCAAAAGATTTGTTATATTCTTTGTTTTTAGTGTCGATTTTTGCTCCTTTTTTCAAGAAGACAGTTATGGGTTTTGCTATTTTAGCGAAGTCTGGAATGAACTTTCGATAATAGCCACAAAGACCTAAAAACGATTTAATTTCCTTTGAGCTTTTTGGTATTGGAAATTGTTCGATTGCTTTGATTTTATCTTTATTCGGTCGTATGCCTTCAGGACTTATAGTATGTCCCAAGAAATCAGTTTGTTTCTTTAGAAATTCACATTTGTCCAATTGAAGTTTTAAATTTGCCTCTTGAAGTTTCTCAAAAACCTTTCTCAGTGAGTCTAGGTGTTCATTAAGAGACGTGGAGTAGACGATGACGTCGTCCAAATATACAAGGCAATGCTTGTTAATGAGGTCTTTCAGGACAAAGTTCATGCAACGTTGAAATGTTGCTGGGGCATTTTTTAACCCGAAAGGCATACGAGTGTACTCGTAATGGCCATGCTTCGTTGAGAATGCGGTTTTGGGTATTGATTTAGGGTCCATTTCGATTTGATGGAAACCTTTTGCTAAATCAATTGTCATGAAATACTGACATTTGCCAAGCTTGCCCAATATTTCATCCATATTCGGAATTGGAAATTTGTCATTTATAGTAATTTCATTTAAATTACGATAATCGACCACCAATCTAAATTTCTTTTTACCTGAAGCATCTGTTTTTTTTTGGTACGATCCATAAGGGGCTGCAATATGGGGAATCGCTTTCGCGTATGATACCTTGTTTCAGCATTTCGTCAATTTGTTTATTGACCTCGGTCTCGTATGCGAATGGGTAGGAGTATGGTCGTTTGTATATTGGGTTATCATGTGATGTTTTAATCTCGTGACGTATGACACTGGTGAATGTTAAGTCTTCGTTTTCGGAATATTGGATGTCATCAAATTCTTTCAAAAGTTTTGTTAATTTATTTTTTTCTTCTTTGTTCAAATGTTCTAAGCGGTATGTACGTTCTGAATTAATGTCATTGCTTAATGCGTAGGAGATTTCATTTGTAAAGTTATTTTCTTGCAAGATTTTTTATTGACCTCGGTCTCGTATGCGAATGGGTAGGAGTATGGTCGTTTGTATATTGGGTTATCATGTGATGTTTTAATCTCGTGACGTATGACACTGGAGAATGTTAAGTCTTCGTTTTCGGAATATTGGATGTCATCAAATTCTTTCAAAAGTTTTGTTAATTTAAATTTTTCTTCTTCGTTCAAATGTTCTAAGCGGTATGTGCGTTCTGAATTAATGTCATTTTTTAATGCGTAGGAGATTTCATTTGTAAAGTTATTTTCTTGCAAGATTCCATCAAAATTTGTTGGGGAATTTGGTTCATTTAGTTGTAATTCCTTGTGAAAGAATTTTCTGTCGTTAATTATTGTAGTTTTCTCAGTGTAATCTACTATGCCATTATTCTCCATTAAAACTTTCCTACCTAAGGGAATATCGTAATAAGGTGAAAACTGATGTATATAAAACTGTTGGCTTTGCTGAAATAACCCATTGGCTGGTAGATTAACAAATTTGTTTAGATGTGAATACCCTGTCATACTCCTGACAATTATTTGTTTACTATGCACTTGGAGATTAAAAAAGTTTCGCGTCATCATGTTTATTGAAGATCCAGTGTCTACTATGCATCGGTATTTGTGATTATTAAACATAACCTCTATGTATTGGTGTGTTCCCAGGCCGCTATTTGAAAATTTTCGGCTTGTTGACATTGGGGATCCGATTGCATCTCAGTTTCTGTATGCTGTAATTGATCTTCGTGGTACTGTCCGTTTTGTTTATCGTATTGGTCAGTGTCGTCGTCGTAATCTGATTCGTACTGTTGATGACTCTCGTCAATTTGCATACGCGACTGTCCGCTCCCTTCTTTAAAACGCTTAGTTGGCACTCTTTGCAATTCAATGGCTCCAAAAATTACGGCCTTCTGTCGTGCGTCACTGGTAGGGTAAAGGCGCAACAAGTACTCAATTCGCCTGATGAAAGGACTGAGGCTGCATGGATCTCCAGAAAATTGAGGTACTTGGCGGATTTGTCGAAGGAGTTGGGTTATAGCTTCATTTGCCAACGCCATGTTTACTGTTGTTTCTTGTTGGTTTGTTTGATCTAACGGGGGTGAGGTAGTGGTCACACTCATTGAGCGGGCTACTGTGTTAAGTTCAATATAAGTTGGGTGGCGGTCACACTTTGTCTAGCGGGCCACGACTTTTTGTTCACGTACTGCTCAGTAAAATGAGACTTATGTATTAAGTGAACTGCACTGTGCACCTTTTGATTAATTAAAATTCACTGTAGTGGCTGTCACACTTTATGAAGCGGGCCACAAAATAGGTTTTTTAATTAATTTTAAGACACACGGGTTCTTTTGCGGATATCGTATCGTTATAAAATTGTAACTTTTACCGGATCACTATTTTGCGGCAATTCGCGTGCTCAATCTTGAAGAATTTCTTGGTTGTACAAGGATTCTTCGTCACTTGATTGAATAGTATCGCGGATATTACTAATAACTTTCGATATCCTACCGGCTGCGCCAATTAACTGTTCAGCAATTAATCATCAATAAAAAAATATTGATTTATTTTAGTTTTATATTCATGTTCTTTATTGGTTCAAGATATCTTGTGATCTGGGCAAAGCAAACCTTCAAAGCTCTGTTGCTCTTTGTTTTCATTTGTTTACTTATATCGATACTGTTAGTTTACATTTGAGTTCTAGAAGTTTACATTTGAATTCTACAAGTTTGCATTTGAGGCTCTTTGATAGGCTTTGAAAAGTAGTGTGTCTTTGATAAGCTTTGAAAAGTAATGTGTCTTAGATAAGCTTTTGGAAAGTAAAGCTTTGCAAAAGATCGTTTGATTTAATTACGAATTTATTATGTTACTATGGCAGATATGTCACTATATATGGTTGAGGGTTGTAAGACTATGCTAAATAAGTTGGTTAAAATTTTTCGTTTTTTTAAGCATATGGTATATTATTGGATAATATATGTGGTATTGTTGCAAACCTTTACTCATAATATATTCATAATATTAAAATAAATTAAATTACTATACTTCTCTTGTTGTATATATTTGTATGAGAGGGTGCCAGGCCCGTATAACGTTAATGATTACTAGATGGTGTTTTCAATGAGTCGTGTTGCAGCACACAATTTCTGGTAAACTCCATCTAAAACTAAATAAAACAATGAGACCGACAGTAAATAAGTACCATGAGGAAAAGTTGAAAAGAACTCTGAATAGAGGGTTAAATGGTACGTGAAACTGCTTAGAGGTTAAGCCCGATGAACCTGAAACACTAAAGCATATCTTGCAAAAGTGTCATCGTACGCATAGGAGGCGGGTGGCTAACGGAGTAGCTGATTTTTTCAAGAAGGGGCTTGAGTCTAGAGACTATTCCGTCATTGCTAAACCGAGGCTGCAGGCAGAGAACAGGATGTTGAAGCCGGATCTGGTTGCGTTCCGACACGACCGAACCATTGTGCTTGATGCACAAGTGGTGACAGACGGACATGATCTAGATAGAGCTCACCAGAGCAAAGTCTAGATCTACGACCGACAGGACATACGAACGGTATTGCGAAGGAATTTTCAGGCACATGAGAGCATAGAGGTTGTATACACTACATTAAACTGGCGGAGCATCTGGAGTTTTCAGTCCGTAACAAGACTGAGGGCTCTTGATGTTCTAAGTGCTAGTGACAGTACTGTCATTAGTGCCAGGGTGGTGTCAGACGGGGTCTCTGGATTCAGAACGTTCATGTTTCATACAGGGTTTCATGGTTGAATGTATTGGCTATCAATATTGCATTTTCCTATAAAGCCAGCTAGAAGATCCTTTTGAGCTTGACTCTAATCTGGCAGTGTAAGGAGACATAAGAGGTGTAGAATAAGTGGGAGATATTAGATTTCAGTTTAGTATCGACAATGAAATACCACTACTCTTATTGTTTCCTTACTTACTTGATTAAATGGAACATTTATCATATCCTAGCCATTATACGGATATTTATTATATCATATGGTATTGGGTTTTGATGCAAGCTTCTTGATTAAAGTATCACGAGTTTACAATATATAATCGCAAACAACTTTTGATTTAATAATTTGGTATAACTCCAATTACTCAGGTATGATCCAATTCAAGGACATTGCCAGGTTGGGAGTTTGACTGGGGCGGTACATCTCTCAAAAAATAACAGAGGTGTCCCAAGGCCAGCTCAGTGCGGACAAAAACCACACATAGAGCAAATGCTGACTTGATCACGGTGTTCAGTAAACACAGGGACAGCAAAAGAAGTTTTTAACAAGAGGTGTCAGAAAAATTATCATAGGGATAACTGGCTCCAATCGTTCATAACGACGTCGCTTTTTGATCCTTAGATGTCGGCTCTTCCTATCCTCTTGCGCAGTACGAGAGGAATCACAGCTACGGAGCAATGGCACAATATTTGTCAAGTGAACAGTGGTATGTCTGTTGAATTATGCCAGAACGCCTCTAAGGTCGTATCCGTGCTGGACTGCAATAATAAATAAGGGGCAATTTGCGCTGTATGGCTTCGAAACTATTGAAAGTTTATTATTCATTTAATAGACGACAATGGATGTGATGCCAATGTTACATATAGCATAGTAAATTGGGAGAATCTTGGTTCACCTGATGCCGCGCTAGTTATATATTAAAACATTATTTAACACAATGACAAAGCCTAGAATCAATTGTAAACGACTTTTATAACAGGCAAGGTGTTGTAAGTGGTTGAGCAGCTTCCATACTGTTATCCACTGAAGCTTATCCTTTGCTTGATGATTCGACAATTAAGAAAATCGATCAAACAAACACATGTATTTGTAAAAAGATATATGTATTAATTTATATATATGTCGGAGAATGTATTACGCGGTATTGGATTAGCCATGTCCACGTACTGTGTGGTAGTGAGATTTGCTGTTCGTTATATCAGCCCTGGTTTAGTGGGACTCAGTGTTTATGAACTGGAGTCGAGTGTGGCTCCGTATGCATTGCTAGTGTTGGAAAAGGAACGAACGGTCAAATGACAGTTGAAGTGTTGACAAACGTTCTCTTAAGAAAAACGAACAGGAAGCTAGCAACACGGCTGCGGAGACTCGCTGCACTAACCGAAGAATAATTAAAACATCAAAGCTCAATTACACAAAACAATGGCTGATAATAACCAAGACGATGTCATCCTGACTGAAGGAGATAATATTTCCCCGACATCAGAAGTGGGATACGGCTCTCGTCCAACAACCTTTTCGGAGCAGTTTTATGTGTTGTTTGACCAGCAAAATCGAAATTTTCTGGAGCTGGCGAAAAGTTTAAGGGCATCGGCAAGCGAGCCACAGCAACAAGGCGTTCTTACACTGCCGAAGTATAATCCGGACATTTCTGGAGGCGATGCTACTCAGTGGTGTGCTACGGTGGAGCTTATTTTCGACGAAAAACAACTAAGCGGCAGTGCGCTCATAATGGCGTTGAGCAAATCTTTGGAAGGAAGCGCATCACAATGGCTGTCGCAGATATGTTATCCCGGAATAACATGGCAGGAGTTTCGGCATTTGTTCGAGCAGCGATACGAGACACCGGAGACGCCAGCAGCTACATTCTTGCGTTTGCTCAGTAGCCGTCCAAATAACGGTGAAGGCTTGTCTGCATATGCAAGCCGTATTGTGACGTCGCTATGCACAAAAATACGTAACATGGATCACGAGCAAATTGCCGTGGCGTTTGTGCTAGGACACATGGCAAATTTCGATCGACGTTTGCAGAGAACTGCATTCACGTCGAACATAAAGAATAGACGTGACTTGCAATCAGAATTACAAGTTTTTAACTTACTGAAAAGCCAAAGCAATACACCAAATTGGGAACCGGAAGCCAAGCGTGCCAAAGCAATGGAGGTCAAGTGCTATCGTTGTGGCAAACTGGGCCATAAAAAGGTAGACTGCAGATTTGGAACAGGGTACAAAAGTTCATCAGCTGGAGGAGAACGTCGTTCCGGAGAGCCTTTTCATCAAGGAAAACATGACCAACATCTGTCGCAAGGAAAGCCGAAAGTGACATGTTACCGTTGTCGTGAGCCGGGCCACATCGCCCCTAACTGCCCCAAAAATGTGTCGACTGGAGGAACAGGATCCAGGTCAGAAAAGAGGGTAGAACTATGCGTCGTGGATGAACCTAAGTCTTTTATGATGATACAAGGTGAGAAGTTTCCAATCTCATTCGACTCTGGAGCAGAGTGCTCATTGGCTAAAGAAAGTATTTCCAATAAGATAGTTGGTAAGAGAACAAATAATGTAATTTCCTTAAAAGGTATAGGTAATGCCAATATTTACAGTACAGTTCAAATTGAAAGTAACGCCATTATTGATGGCAATTGTTTAGAAATCTTGTTCCACGTAGTTCCGGATGATTGCATGAAAAATAATGTTGCAGAAATTTCTTATGATGGTTTTAAAATTGTACGATCAAAAATTGTTAACGCATGTAACTTGTCGGACCCAGTTAATTTCGATAATTTAGAAACAGAAGTTGTTGCTGATGAAAAAGTAAAATTAATATCATTGTTGAAAAAGTACTCAACGTCTTTCATTGAAGGCACTCCGCAAGCTCGTGTGGGTACTGGTGAAATGTGTATTCGACTGCTTGAACCGACAAAAACTGTACAGAGACGACCGTATAGATTAAGCCCAAGTGAGAGAGAGATAGTACGTGCTAAGATCAACGAACTAATAGAATCTAAAGTCATTAGACCAAGTAGCTCACCGTTTGCTAGCCCGGCGTTGATAGTAAAGAAAAAGAATGGGTCTGCAAGGCTTTGTGTCGATTACCGAGAATTAAATAGCAATACAGTGGCCGATAAGTTTCCGTTGCCTTTAATATCGGACCAAATTGCTAGGTTGCGTGGTGCGAAGTATTTTACCTCTCTGGACATGGCTAGTGGGTACTACCAGATTCCAATGCACCCAGAATCAATTGAATATACTGCCTTCGTTACCCCTGATGGGCAGTATGAGTTTCTGTCTATGCCGTTCGGTTTGAAGAACGCACCGTCAGTGTTCCAAAGAGCTGTAATGAAAGCATTGGGCAATCTCGCACATTCATTTGTAATCGTTTATATGGACGACATATTGATTGTAGCGTCTACTAAAGAAGAAGCATTTGACAGGTTGCAACTCGTGCTAGAAGTGTTGGTAAATGCTGGATTTTCTTTTAACATTTCGAAATGCTTTTTCTTGAGAACTACTGTGCGATATCTTGGCTACGAGGTACAGGCGGGAGAAATACGACCTAATGCAAACAAAATTGAGTCGTTGGTTGCGTTGCCACCTCCAAGATCAGTTGCGACTTTACGTCAATTTATTGGGTTAGCATCATATTTCCGTCAGTTCGTTTCGGGTTTTTCACAGATAATGAAGCCTTTGTATTTTCTTACATCGGAGAAAAATAGTTTCGAATGGAAAGCAGAACATGAAGAGGTTCGTAAGAGAATTATCCGCATACTTACAAACAAACCGGTGTTGACCATTTTTGACCCCCAGTATTCAATTGAGTTGCATACTGACGCCAGCTCTATCGGTTATGGAGCCATTCTGTTGCACAGAATAGACAACAAACCCCATGTCATCGAATATTATAGCAAAACGACCAGTTCTTGTGAGTCAAGGTACACTTCATACGAATTAGAAACCTTGGCAGTTGTAAATGCCGTAAAACATTTTCGTCATTACCTTCACGGAAGAAAATTCGTTATATTCACTGATTGTAATTCTCTAAAGTCGTCGCGAACTAAAATCGAGCTGTCACCTAGAGTTTACCGTTGGTGGGAGTTTCTTCAAACGTTTGATTTTGAAATCCAATACAGAGAAGGAAAGCGAATGGCACATGTAGATTTTTTGTCAAGAAACCCAATTCGTCAACAAAATAACTTGGTTCAAAATAAGGTGCAAGAGAAGCGAATTGACTTGACAGAAATATCCGACAATTGGTTACACGTTGAACAACAAAGAGATACGGACATTACAGAAATAATTACAAAACTGACAAATGATGATTTGCCATTGGCTTTGGTTGCAACATATGAATTAAGATCGAATGTTTTATACAGAAAAATTCAAAGACACTCTAAAACACGTTGTTTGCCGGTTGTTCCTCGATCTTTCCGCTGGTCTGTAATAAACCAAGTGCATGAGTCTATCATGCATTTGGCGTGGGAGAAAACGTTAGATAAGGTATATGATCACTACTGGTTTACTGGCATGGCAAAATACGTTCGTAGGTTTGTTGAGAACTGCATCACTTGCAGGGTGTCGAAATCCACGTCGGGAAAGACACAAGTTGAGCTGCACTCAATTCCGAAAATTAGTATTCCCTGGCATACGATTCATATTGACATATCTGGCAAGCTAAGTGGAAAGAGTGACCGCAAGGAGTATATTATCCTACAAATTGACGCCTTCACTAAATACGTTTACTTGTATCACACGTTTTCGCTTGATGCTAACACCTGCATCAATGCACTAAAATCTTCAATTTCCATGTTTGGAGTGCCAACTCGATTGATTGCGGATCAAGGAAGAAGCTTTACAGGTGCAAAGTTTGCGGAATTTTGTTCGTCGCAAAAGATACAACTTCATCTGATTGGTACCGGTGCAAGTAGAGCTAATGGCCAGGTTGAGAGGGTAATGAGTACACTCAAAAATTTGTTGACTGCTGTTGAAACAAGCTCTAGATCCTGGCAGGATGCGTTGGGGGAGGTGCAGTTGGCACTTAATTGTACGCTTAATCGGGTTACCAAAGCAAGCCCATTAGAACTTTTAATTGGTAAAGTGGGTCGTCCGTTGGGGTTGATCCCAATTAGCAACGAAGAAACCGAAATTGATCGGTCAGTATTGAGAGAGCAAGCAGCTAAAAACATGCAAAATGCCAGCGTGTACGAGAAAAAACGATTTGATGAAAATAAAGCTAAGGTAATTAGATTCAATGTGGGCGACTATGTATTGCTAAAAAACAGCGAAAGGCAGCAAACAAAACTAGATCCAAAATTTAGAGGCCCGTTTTTGATTACAGAGGTTTTGGACGGAGACCGATACATGTTAAAATCCACGAAAAACAATAGACATTATAAGTATCCACATGAAAGTTTGCGTAAGATGCCAGATGTTGAGATGCCAGAAGAGCTGGATATTGACAGAGAAGACTTAAGTTTGTCGAATGAGATTGTTGAATCAGACGAGGACAATCGTGAAGCCATTGTGTATGGTGATGGACGAGGTTGATCGTGAAGCTGTTGTGTACGGCGATGGACGAGGTTGATCGTGAAGCTGTTGTGTACGGCGATGGACGAGGTTGATCGTGAAGCTGTTGTGTACGGCGATGGACGGGGTTGGTCGTGAAACTGTTGTGTACGGTGATGGACGAGAAGTAGTTGTGTTTTCATTTAGTATGACAAAGTTCGAGCGATATGTTTGCTATAAGTTCCGTGAAGAAGTTTTAAATGCCAGCACAAGTGCAAGTTTTCAATTGACATGGTGTGCGGGGCATCGAATGAAATAAAGTAGTTGATAAAAAAAAAGTTAAGAAAAGAAGATTGAATTTGATATCATGGTTGTGTACCTTGATTTAAGAGTTGATATAAGACAGTTTAAGTAACGCAATGTAATTTGGTCGATCTAATCAAACACGGATAAATATTTTGTTTGAAATAATTTATAAAGAGAATGTGAAACTAGAGATTGTGTTTATGATCTAAGATGTTGAATCAAAATTATAATAAAGGAAATCAGACAAAGAAATGAGTTTTCTGTGGACACGAGGACGTGTGAATGTCAGAATGGCCGTGTCGGAGAATGTATTACGCGGTATTGGATTAGCCATGTCCACGTACTGTGTGGTAGTGAGATTTGCTGTTCGTTATATCAGCCCTGGTTTAGTGGGACTCAGTGTTTATGAACTGGAGTCGAGTGTGGCTCCGTATGCATTGCTAGTGTTGGAAAAGGAACGAACGGTCAAATGACAGTTGAAGTGTTGACAAACGTTCTCTTAAGAAAAACGAACAGGAAGCTAGCAACACGGCTGCGGAGACTCGCTGCACTAACCGAAGAATAATTAAAACATCAAAGCTCAATTACACAAAACAATGGCTGATAACAACCAAGACGATGTCATCCTGACTGAAGGAGATAATATTTCCCCGACATATATATATAGAGTTACAGAGAAGGTATGTATCTGTTATACATAATATATATGTTTATGGGCATATAATTATATTATAATGTATATATAAGATATCTGTGTAACTATATAAATATATGATTTATAAGATATATATATATATATATATATATATATATATATATATATATATATATATATATATATATATTTCATTTATTTATATGAAATTTAAGTATTATATATATGAGATGGTAGCCAAATGTCTCGTCATCATATTAGTGACATATTTGAAATGATAAGAAAGACAAAGATACATGATTTATAAGAAACAAATATAACATGTATATTTCATTAATTAATATGAAATTTAAGTATTATATAAATGAAATGGTAGCCAAGTGTCTCGCCAGCATGCTAGTGACGTATTTAAAAAGATAAGAAAGATAAAGATACATGATTTACAAGTAATAAATATAACATGTATATTTCATTTATTAATATGAAATTTAAGTTTTATGTAAATGAAATGGTAGCCAAATGTCTCGCCATGTTAGTGACGTATTTTAAAGGATTTAATGAGATTATTTTGTCTCGTCATCATACTAGTAACGCATTTGAAAAAAATTATTGAGAATGGAATTATTTTCTTAATTAAATTGAAAAATTTTATTTAAGACACAAAAATTTCATAAGACTACAAAAATAGTTAAATTTCACATGACATAAAAATTTTATATGACAAGAAAATTTCAACTTTAGTTTCTCAAATATCATAGAAATTTCATATGACTACAAAACATTGTCATAATTCACATGACATAAAAATTTTATATGACAAGAAAAATTTAACTTTTATTTGTCATAACCATATTATTTGACAAAAATAAAATACCACTCAAAAACCTCTACACGAGGTAAAAGTCTGACGAAAGCCATTTCTAACCATGTGATATCCAATTTTGTGACGAACAAAATTGAGTTTAATATAAAAATTTTGTTACAATACTTTTATATATATTTACAATCAGTAACGGGAATCTCGACTATAACCTTTCCCACTTGTTTTGACTCAACATACCAATGGCTAAAGCTTAGAAATAAACCCGATCCAATCAAAAAATGAATATCACTACGGACGGCAGTTCGCGCAGTTCGCGACGAAAGCAGCACGAAGGGTGCGAAGGGCGACTAGCTATATATACAGCTAATTTGGAAAACTTGGATTTTGCTCGATCGGCCCTATGACAGCTATATGATATAGTGGTTCGATTAGAACCAACTTTGGTCAGGATCTAAAAGTCTAACTTAAATGCATATTCTATAAGTTTTGTTACGATATCTCGTGAAAAAAAAATGTTTTTTATACTAAGACTTGATTTTCGCACGATCGGTCCTATGACAGCTGTATGATATAGTAATCCGATTTGAACCAACTTACAACAAAATAAAAAAACCGTTAGAGCCGTTTTGTCAGAAATAGCTCAAATGTAATCTAATAAACCTACTGCAGACGTGTTTCCTTAAAGCGCTTCGAATTAATCAAAATTAAATAGTATCCAAAAGCGGTAAAAATCTAAAATTAGGCCAAGAGCCCCCTAGTGCGATGCGCACAATCATCCATTTAGTTTTGAAAGTGTAATTAAACAAACGCAACACACAACAGCCGAAAAATCAAAGCCGTCGTCGTACCATCGTTTGCTGACCAAGCGCAAACTCTTTCAACTACTGTTTCTATTGCAAGCGCAGCGTCAAAAGCAGCGGGTCTGGCTAGGCAGACCGGAATGGATTGCGAAAACTTAGCCCACAAAAAATACGGGAAAATAAATCAAAAATTAACCGCGGTGACTCAAACCAAACTGCTGGGGACCCAGTAAACACCATCAATAGGTTTGCACTGCTGGCTGATACTGTCAACGACCAGGTTACCGAATCTGAAAATGGACCAAAGAAACTAAAGCCTCCACCTATATACATTCGGGAAAAGATATCCATCGCTTTGGTGAACCAGATCGTTGACAACATATTTAATGTCGTTTCTTTAATTAAAGGGTATATTCACGAAATCATGCTTTATTCAAACGACGTGGAGAATTTCCGTAAAATCTCCAAGAATCTAAATGAAGTTAAGAAAAACTTCTACACTTATCAACTAAAAAATAGCAAGGGCCTACAGGTTGTACTTAAAGGAATTGAACCGGATGTAACCCCTTCCGAGGTCGCAAGTGCCTTAAAAGAGAAGGGCTTTCTCGCTAAGAGAGTTACAAACATTTAAAACAAAAGCAAAATACCGCAACCTCTCTTCAAAGCTGTGCTGGAGCCAGATAGTAAAGCTACAAAGCCAAATGAAGTGCACCCGATCTACAAACTACAGCTCCTGCTGCATCGCCGGATCACTATTGAGGAACCACACAAACGGAATGGTCCAGTTCAATGTTCAAACTGTCAGGAATATGGGCATACCAGGACGTACTGCACCCTGCGTTCGGTATGTGTAGCTTGTGGAGACTCCCATGGCCCTGATTCCTGCCAAGTCAAGAAAAATTACCCTAGTAGAAAAAAGTGCGGAAACTGCGGTGGAAATCACACAGCTAATTGCAGAGGCTGTCCAGTGTACAAGGAACTAAAAAGCCGCACTCGACGCTTACCAACAGCGCGCCATCCGCACCTGCCAGGTGCAATTATAGCATCCCAAACTACACCCGACCACATCTATAATTGTACAATCGGACATCAGCAATCTTACTATTTCCGCTCTATACTGTCCCCACCGCTTTACATTCTCTGAAGATCAATTCATGCAATTCTACAATTCACTGGGACAGTGATTTATCGCCTTGTGACCGCAAAAGGAAGGCAGCTATACAACGCAATCATAAAACCAAGCAACAAACTCAACTATGTTTTCCTGGGAAGTCCTACATACAGACTTAACAGATTTTGTAGTGACAAAAAACATTCCACACAATCTTACATCCGACCACTCCCCAGTGTTATTAAATCTACTCCAATACCCGGAATATGTGGAATATTCTAATAGACTCACAACACACAGAACCAACAGGCTAAAGTACAAGAAATACGTTAGCTCTCACCTCGACTTGCTCCGCAGATTAAAATCGAAGCGGACATCGACTGCTCTGCTGACTAATTAGTATCTGTTCTTGTTGCAGCAGCTAAGATCTCTACTCCACAACGCGCGCATGTGTGTGCGCACGTGTAGACCAATAAACGTAAAACTAATCTTCAAATAGATCAACTTGTTCTAGAAAAACGACGATTGCGACGTGAATGGCAGTCTCACCGTCTACAAAACAACGCCATCTACAAAACAACGCATTAAAGATGCTTCAGCAAAGCTTTTAAGCATGAAGAAGCAGATGCCCAACGCCGCTACCTAGAGCAATTATCACCAACCAGTACCAAGCATCCTTTGTGGAGGGCTCACTCTACGCTAAGTGCGCCGATCGAAACGGTAACGCCTATAAGAAACTCCTCAGTCTGCTGGGCCCGTAGCGACTAAGACAGAGCTTACACATTTGCTGCTCACCTAGGTCATGCTCATTCCAACCAAATCACGCAACAAATTCGTTTTACTATCATCCTGTGTATCTGATAGTCCTGGCGAGCCTGAACCACCTGAACTTCGTCCAAATGAAATTGTAAAAGTCATAAAAGAACAGATGAAACCAAAGAAAGATCCAGGCTGCGATCTAATAAATCAAAAAATGATCATTGAACTTCCAAACTGTGCTATTTCCTTCATCTGTAAACTTTTCAACGCGATTACAACACTCGGCTACTTCCCAACAAAATGGAAGAAATCGGTCATTATAATGATTTCCAAACCTGGAAAAGATCATACAATACCATCTTCGTACAGGCCAATTAGTCTACTACCATGCTTGTCTAAACTTTTTGAAAAATGCTTCTTGACGCGCATAATTCCTCATCTGAGAGCACACAACACAATCCCAACACATCAATTTAGCTTCCGAGAAAGGTAACCGAATAACATCAGAAATACGTACAGCATACGAACATCGGGAATATTGCAGCGCAATATTCCTCGACGTCTCCCAGACCTTCGATCGAGTGAGGCTTGAAGGTCCCATGCATAAAATCAAATCAACGCTCCCAGTGTACACTCATAAGCTTCTCGAGTCGTACATATACAATAGAGTCTTCGCAGTGAGATGCAACACTACAAAGTACAAAAAAGAAAAAAAAAAAAAACAAGTTATCGGATTTGGGTGATCGAAGTATCAATCGACGCGTATTTTTAATTAGAATTAGAAATTTTACCAAATGGCCCCAAAAGCCCCATTAGCTGCAATCATTGAAATTTTGACCCTCCCACTTACACCCCCGTATCTCATGTCCCAGGTGAGTTAGAAAATGTTTTAGTATGCCATTTTGTAACATAGGGCTAAACCTTTCGATCGGTATTTAATTCGATCTGATCGGACAGTCATAGAAAATTTTCAAAATTAGCTGTATATATAGCTAGTCGCCTTTCGCACCCTTCGTGCTGCTTTCGTCACAAACGCGAACGCGAATTTTATATGACTACAAAACATAGTCAAATTTCACATGACTTAAAAATTTCATATGACAAGAAAAATTCAACTTTTAGTTGTTATAACCATGTAATAATATGACAAGAATAAAACATATCTCATATGAAAAAAAAATCTCACATGTCTACAAAAAATAGTCAAATTTCATATAAAATAAAAATTTCATATGACTACAAAAATAATAAAATTTCACATGACATACAAATTTTATATGACTAGAAAAAAGTCAAATTTGACATGGCATAAAAATTTCATATGACTACAAAAAAAGTAAAATTTGATAAGACAAATAATATTAAAATTTCATATGACAGACATTAAAATAAGCAAAATAAAAGTGTACTTTCATAGAACATAGACATTTCATAACAGTGAAATTATGCATGAAAAAACAGGTCGGTCATTGAAAATATGGTAAATGGTGGCAAAAAAACCTATATAGGTAGAGTGGAGTGAAGAAAATTACCATATCGAAATTATATGACGGTGGAGTGCTGTCTTGCAAGCATTGGCTATTTATAATATATGGTGCAAAAATAACTAAGTTTAACAGTGCATTTTTATATTAATACATGCATATGTATGAGAAATAAAAATTGTCATTTGAAAAAATGGAACATTTCAGAAATAGTGACAGAAAACCTATATAGGTGGAGTGGTGTTGCGCAAGGCAAGTCATATGAAAAAAATTAACATATCGAAATTATATGACGGTGGAGTGTTGTCTTGCCGGCATTGGTTATTTATAATATATGGTGGAAAAATAATGAAGTTTAACAGTGCATTATTATATAAATGCATACATTTAAATTATTTTAAATTATAAGGTTGCCCTTAAAAAACTAAGAGCAGGACAGCCATATGTGCAATTCCAAGATCTGTTAAGTGCACACATACATACATATGTTGGCACGCGCCAAAACAAAAGAAGTTTCTAGCTAAGCATTCATATATATAAACATGCGTTTATGCATATTTGGCTATGTTAAGCATAAGTAAAACCTTAACAGAGAATAAATTAAAATAAATGAAATATAGTAAAATAATTGAAAACCAAAAAAAGATAAATTTACTAAAAACATAAATTTACACAGTAAATTTATAATAAACATGAATTTAACATAGAATTTTAACTTAACGTTTATATAAATACCAATATAAAATTATTTAAATGAAATGATTAAACATGTATTCAAAATTAAAAGTCAGTATAATTTTCATAAAGAACAATTTCATTAAATTGTAAAAATTAAAAAAAATAGCTTAAAATCAGCTGGAAAAAAAGTTGATTCCGCCGGGAATCGAATCCGCGACAAAATTGCAAAAATTTTCAAAAGACAGAGGCTCAACATGTTGAGCCACTCTCGCGCTTAGGCATTCTTCCTCCTAAATGGCCATATTGCTTGTTTTAGTGCTCAATTAAAAAGTAAAAGAAATAAATTATATTTTAACATTTAATGTTAATATTACATTTTAAATAAGCACTGAGTTTGTATTAATATAAAATAAAATTGAATTCGAACATAAATAAATTAAAAATTTTACACCCACGGCAGGACTCGAACCCACGAGCACTGTCCGACTCCGCGACTCAGTACACTGCGCCACCGAAGCTCACGTCTGAATGGACGCCAATTTGTTATATAATATGTTAATATCAATTTTTTGTTTTATCAAGATATTCAAGTTTTAATTAGTGCCAACGCGCCATCAACGAATTAAACAGCTAAATTTATTATTTGAGTATCTTCGCTATTTACAGTGCGATCAGAATGAAATTTTCAGCAAAAATCTAGGACAATTATATCTTCGTCTGTGGAGTTTCTGGCTTTCAAATTGCTCTAATAATTTGGATATGAAATTTTCAATGTCGTTTTGCAGGTGGTTAAGGGGGCGTGGCCAAATTTTGAAATAAACTTGATCTGCTTGCAATATAGACGAACCCATATACCAAGTTTGGGGTCTCTAGCTCTTATAGTCTCTAGCTCTTTTAAGTACGGGGTCTAAAAAGATATTTTTGAACAACTTAATATGTATTATTATGCTTATATATATGTATATTTAAAAAAAAATGTGTTAGTTTTTTTTATAACTAGCGAACATGATTGCTATTTAAATGTACCCATATTCGATTTCTAAATGCATGTCATATTTTTTCAAAAATATTTAAGTGTGGTGTCATGTATATTACATATTTAAAAATATAAAAATATAAATATAAATCTAGAGCTAATACATGCAATTAAAACACGGACCTTTTGGAACGTGTGCTTTTAAGAGGCTAAAACCAAGCGATCGCAAGATCGTTACACTGATTGAACTCTAGATAACATGCAGATCGTATGGTCTTGTACCCACGACAGAACTTTCAAATGTCTGCCCTATTAACTTTTGATGGAAGTATCTAAGGGGGAGTCTGAGAAACGGCTACCACATCTAAGGAAGGCAGCAGGCGCGTAAATTACCCACTCAAAGCTCCCAAACTTGCATTAGTGCTCTTCATCGGGTGTTATTGTGGGCCGGTACTTTTTAGACTTAGACTTCTTAAACAGGCTTCAAATGTCTGAATATTCTGTGCATGGGATAATGAAATAAGACCTCTCTTCTGCTTTCGTTGGTTTTCAGATCAAGAGGTAATGATTTAAAAAAGCTGTTTGGGGCATTAGTATTACGACGTGAGAGGTGAAATTCTTGGACCGTCGTAAGACTAACTTAAGCGAAATCATTTGCCAAAGATGTTTTCCTTAGTCAAGAACGAAAGTTAGAGGTTCGAAGGCGATCAGATACCGCCCTAGTTTAACCATAAACGATGCCAGCTAGCGATTGGGTGTACCTACTTTTATGGCTTTCTCAGACGCTTCTCGGGAAACCAAAGCTTTTGGGCACCGGGGGAAGTATGGTTGCAAAGCTGACACTTAAAGGAATTGACGGAAGGGCACCACCAGGAGTGGAACCTGCGGCTTAATTTGACTCTTTCTCGAATCTATGGGTGGTGGTGCATGGCCGTTCTTAGTTCGTGGAGGTATTTGTCTGGTTAATTCCGATAACGAACAAGACTCAAATATATTAAACAGATATCTTCAGGAGAATGGTGTTGAAGCCTATATACCCGATATTTTTATGGTGGCACTAAAATGTTCATTGTGTTTGAATGTGTTTTTATAAGTGCAGACGGTCCTGTTAGCTTGTCCCATTATAAGGACACCAGCTTCTTAAATGGACAAATTGCGTCCGCTGATCCACTTTCGTGCTTGGGATTGTGAACTGAAACTGTTCACATGAACTTGGAATTCCCAGTAAGTGTGAGTCATTAACTCGCACTGATTACGTCCCTGTTCTCTGTACACGCCGTTAATAAAATAAAATTTTTATTTTTTTCCTTAATAAATAGAAATATATTTTAAAGAAAATGAAAGAAAAAATGTTAAATTTTAAATATAATATAAATAATTTACTTTGCTCAAATACTATTGTAATATATATTTTATACATAAAAATTACTTTGTTATATATTTTATTTGTCGTATTCATATTGTATAAATGTATGTTAGATTTTTTAATGTATTTTGGGTAAGATGAATTATTACCTGTGTCGACTATAATACTTTAAAATTTGTATTTTATATAATTTGTCATATACCGTATTTTCATTGATTATGTAAAACTAAGACATTTCGCAACATTCTTTTAGGTATAAAGTAAAATTTATTGAAGGAATTGATATATGCCAGTAAAATGGTGTATTTTTAATTTCATTCAATAAAAGAATATATGACGTAATGAAATAAACCAAAAATTTGTATTATTCTAAGCGGTGGATCACTCGGCTCATGGGTCGATGAAGAACGCAGCAAACTGTGCGTCATCGTGTGAACTGCAGGACACATGAACATCGACATTTTGAACGCATATCGCAGTCCATGCTGTTATGTACTTTAATTAATTTTAGAGTGCTGCTTGGACTACATATGGTTGAGGGTTGTAAGACTATGCTAAATAAGTTGTTTAAAATATTTCGAAATTTTAAGCATATGGTATATTATTGGATAATATATGTGGTATTTGTTGCAAAACATTTACTCATAATATATTCATAATATTAAAATAAATGAAAATACTAAACTTCTCTTGTTGTATATATTTGTATGAGAAAATTTTAAGAATTATATTTTCTTTATTTTATTGAAATAATACTGAAGAATGTCAAGCATAAAAAAAATTTTTTTAAATCTAGATTTGCCTCTTAATAATGATGAGATAAAGAATAAAACGTTTGTCAATATTATGGAACTTCAAAGTAATAGTATATTTCAAATTTTTTTTGTAATTACCATGTATTATATTAACTAATATATATGTATAATTGTACAACCTCAACTCATATGGGACTACCTCCTGAGCTTAAGCATATTAATTAGGGGAGGAAAAGAAACTAACAAGGATTTTCTTAGTACCGGCGAGCGAAAAGAAATCAGTTTAGCACTAAGTCTCTTTGTCTATATGGCAAATGTGAGATTCAGTGTATGGAACACCATTATTCTAGTATGAGAACTTAACAATTTAAGTCCTCCTTGAATGAGGCAATTTACCCAAAGAAGGTGCCAGGCCCGTATAACGTTAATGATTGATTAATAGATTGTGTTTCGAAAGAGTCGTGTTGCTTGATAGTGCAGCACTAAATGAGTGGTAAACTCCATCTAAAACTAAATATAACCATGAGACCGATAGTACACAAGTACCGTGAGAGAAAGTTGAAAAGAACTCTTTATAGAGAGTTAAATGGTTCGAGAAACTGCTTAGAGATTAAGCCCCATGAACCTGAATATCTATTATGGAAAATTCATCATTAGAATTATAATATTTCCACAATATCAAAATTATAGTGTGCATTTTTGCCATATAAGGACATTGTAATCTATTAGTATCAATTAATTTATCAAAAATTTTAGTCAATTGCTTATTTAAATTAAAATGCTTACATTTTAACATAAAAAAAGTGGGAAAAGCTATATTGGAGATCTCGAGAGTAGGACACCCATTACTTAATTTAAATATATATAAAAGTATTTTAAAAAAATTAAAGAATAAAAAGTTTTTTGGGAATTAACTATTATTATTAAAATATATTATTATAGGACCTGAATCATTGGTTCATGTCTTGTAGCTCAATTTGCCTGGTCCTCCTAACTATGAGACTCGAAAAAAGAGGTTTTTTTCGAAATTTGAAAATTAGCAGCATCGTCAGGTTAAAAAATGATTTTGGTTTTCAACTGCTTTATGTTCACAATTGTTTCAACATCCCCAGGTGATCAACTGCTTTATATAAGCAACTGCTTCAGGTTCAATTCAAGTAGCAATTGCCTCAGGTCTAAGAAAAAAATTCTGCATAGTTTGAAATCAGTTCAATCTTTTGTGGTTTACAAAATATAAATAAGGCAAAAACAATAATGAAGTCTATTGTTGGTTTACTGTCGATATGACATATTCAGCAAGCAACACAACACTTGCATAATTGCAAGGAGCATGATTTCAAGAGATGTTAAGTCTCCATTCTCAGTACCGTATCTGCTAGTTGACCAACAATTTAAACTTAATGACATCTTTGCGTGACTAGCACTAGTTGAGAATTTTTTGGCGCAAGAATGAATAAAAGGTTTGAATGCCATATTGTGTTGCTGTTGTGACTTAGTTTAAACATTATACATAAGATTTTAGGCCAACTTTTAACTTTTTTTTGGTTACCGACCCCGCTACTGAGTAACAGGCCACGTTATACAACCAACAACACACAACACTTGCAATATAAAAGCGTGGAGCATGGCATGGTATAGCTGATTCAAGAGATGCCAGTCCCTATCATCAGTACCTTTTGGGTTGCCTCGATTGGCGATTCAAGCCGAATATCATGTTTGCGTCGTTTGAACCAGTTGAGAATTATTTGATGCATTTTTGTTAAGTCTAATAATATAAAAACTAATGCATACTCTAAGAGGCTTATTTTACTTCAAGAACTTTGGCACGTTAATACTGCTGTTCTACTTGTCCGATCTTACTGTGACTTCAAAGGATAATAGATCATAGCAACTTGCAACTCTAAAACCTACAAAAAACATATTTACTTACTGCGGGTGTAGGCGTTTTTCGCGATTTGCGAGGGAGGAAGGGGACGTGACAAAAATTTAAAACAAACTTGACCTGCGTGGGGGTGTAAAGAAGCCTGTGAGTGAAAGTTTGGTATCTCTATCTCTTATAGTCTCTGAGTTCCTGAGACAGACGGACAGACACACATGGCTGTATCGACTCGGCTGTTGATGCTGATCAAGAATAAATATACTTAATAGGGTCGGAGATGCTATCTTCTCCCTGTTACATACATTCCAACGAAAAAAATATACCCTTTAACTTATTTTTTAAGTAACGGCTATAATAAAAGTAAAAATTTTAGTTAGTTCAAAAATTAGTTTTTTAACTATTTATAGTTAATTGAAACAATCCCGGGGCGTTCTATATAGTTATGTATGATAATATTTATATTATTTATGCCTCCAACTGGAACGTACCTTGAGCATATATGCTGGGACCCGAAAGATGGTGAACTATACTTGATCAGGTTGAAGTCAGGGGAAACCCTGATGGAAGACCGAAACAGTTCTGACGTGCAAATCGATTGTCAGAATTGAGTATAGGGGCGAAAGACCAATCGAACCATCTAGTAGCTGGTTCCTTTCGAAGTTTTCCTCAGGATAGCGGGTGTATTTAACTGTTGTATAAAATAATCTTATCTGGTAAAGCGAATGATTAGATGCATTAGGGTCGAAACGATCTTAACCTATTCTCAAACTTTAAATGGGTACGAACCTTAGCTTTCTTGAAATGAAGTTTAAGGTTATGTCATATTTATTAGGCAGAACTGCTGCTGTAGGATGAACCAAACGAAACAACCAGTCGGTCCTAAGTTTAAGGCGAATGCCGAAAATTTTCGTTAAAAGTTGTCAACTAATAATAATTTTGAAAAATAATACACTCGAATAATTTTGAACGAAAAGGAATACGGTTCCAATTCCGTAACCTGTTAAGTATTCGTTTGTTATTAAATATGGGCCTCGTGCTCATCCTTTCGACAGGAACGACCATAAAGAAGTCTTCGAGAGATATCGGAAGAGTTTTCTTTTCTCTTTTATTGCCATATTATGGTAGATGGGCTAAAAGAGCATGAAATACACTGTTGTGTCGATATTTTCCCCTCGGACCTTGAAAATTTATGGTGGGGACACGAAAACTTCTCAACAGGCCGTACCAATATCCGTATCTGGTCTCTAAGGTGAAGAGTCTCTAGTCGATAGAATAATGTAGGAAAGGGAAGTCGGCAAATTAGATCCGTAAGTTCGGGATAAGGATTGGCTCTGAAGATTGATATAGTCGGGATTTATTGGGAAACAATAACATGGTTTATGTGCTCGTTCTGGGTTAAGAATGCTACGAGTAATTGGGTAACCAATAAGTTCTTTTAAATTATAACGATTATAAATTAACAATCAATTAAGAACTAGCACGAACTTGGGGAATCCGACTGTCTAATTTAAACAAAGCATTGTGTTGTCCCTAGCGGGTGTTGACACAATGTGATTTCTGCCCAGTGCTCTTAATGTCAAAGTGGAGAATCAATGAACTGAGATGCAGAAGGACCATATGCATTTGAACATGCCGTAATTCAGAAGTCATCAAAGTCAAGTCGACTCGTAGACACTCGGTGTCCCACAATTCATATGTGGCCTCCTCGTGGTATCCTCCGGGTGCTAAATTCAGTGTAGCTCTGATTAGGAGCTAATTCGAGCGACGTATGGGTCCAAAGGGTTGCCTACCCAATGGACCGACAAGCTGATGGTGCAATGAATCGAAACGAGCCTCGGATAAATTAACAAAATTCACTTAATTCTCCTACGGCCACTCGCCGTTGGACCCATCAGGAAAGGAATGCAGTGGACAATGCACAGGCCATGTTTCCTTGTTCGCATGTCGCGCCAGCACAAGGACGCACTGGATAAGTGTCGTGGGCATGTTGACGTGAAAGCCACGTGGAACGACGAAGAGTTGTCTATGATGGCGAGGAATGAAATCAAGCTCACAGCAAATGGTGAGAGATTCATTAATAAAAAGCTAGCGGAAGTCTTTGCCAACCGCAGCGTCGACGCAATCAAGAAATGTCGTCAGAGCGACAGTTAAAAAGCGAAAATCGAACAGCTAAAGGGGCAAGCAGTTCCTATCCCAGAAAGGAATGTATCTCCGACCATACAGCGCCGCCCTAGTTTAAGTGAGCGCGGTTACAGCCGGGGGACTATGGCCCGTCGCATGCAATCAATCTTGGAGAGCCGAAGTCTTGCAATCCACTGTAAGTGAGGCGCAAGATTTGGGAAAAGAGGTGACCTTCCAACGTTTGTCCGTCTACCTTCTGGAATTATTTCCGATTCGGAACAATCGCCCTGTTCCGGCGAGGGTGCACCGCCCAGCACCCCGCATTGGGAGGCAACGAAGACGCCAAGAATACGCTAGAGTTCAGCGTAACTGGGACAAACATAAAGGTCGTTGCATTAAATTCTTTCTTGAGGGAGCCGACGAGTCGACAATGCCAAACCAGGGCATCAGGGATCCCTATTAAAGGGAAGTTATGACACAGCCTAGCCCATTTTGATGCAATACCACCGTGCCTCACATGGGGCACACGCTAGAGGGGGTATGGTCACCAATTTTGTCGGGTAATCTAAAGGCACATAAAGTGTCATTAACTTCTTCTCCGGAGCCCGATGGGATATCCGCCAAACAGGCAATAGGTATTCCCAGAGGTATTATGCTTCTCATAATTAACTTGACTCTCTGGTGCGGAGATTTGCCCGTACTCTTCCGAATGGCCCGAACCGTCATCTTCCCGAAGTCGGTGAAGGCAGACTTATCCGACTTTTATCCGATATCGGTGCCATCGATCGTGGTCAGACAACTTAATGACATCTTGGCTGCCCGGTTGACTTCATAAGTCAACTGGGGTTTCTGCCCACGGACGGTTGCGCCGATAACGCGACTATAGTCGAATTAGTCCTGAGGGATCACCATAGACGGAGCGCGTCTTGCTACATCGCGACTCTCGATGTAAGCAAAGCATTCGATTCGGTCTCTCACAAGGCAGTGCTCGAAACGCTGACCGCCCATGGGGCCCATCTGGGTTTTGTCGATTATATCCGGAACATGTACCGGGGAGGCGGCAAATATCTTAGTGGTAACGGTTGGAGGTCAGAGGAATTCATATCTGCTCGAGGAGTCAAGCAGGGTGATCCTTTGTCCCCCATCCTGTTCAACATGATCA
Source organism: Drosophila falleni (assembly GCA_035045575.1). NCBI lineage: Eukaryota > Metazoa > Arthropoda > Insecta > Diptera > Drosophilidae > Drosophila > Drosophila falleni. The sequence goes on along the minus strand of JAWNOV010000095.1, from coordinate 12,149 downwards.
TCGATCGGTTGCTCAGGTCGTTCCCCGTCGAGATAGGTATCAGTGTCGGAAACGCAAAAACAAACGCAGCAGTGCTCGCAGACTTGATGTTATTTGCTTCCACACCGAAGGGTCTTCAGACACTATTGGAAACCACGGTTGGCTTTCTGTCTTCCGTTTAGCTTACCTTAAATGCTGAAAAATGTTTCACGATAAGCACAAAAGGGCAACCAAAAGAGAAGTGTACTGTGGGCGAGCCACGGAGCTCCTGTATAGGTTCGGCCACGTGTCGAGCTCTGAAGCGCTTCCAGGAGTGGAAGTATCTCGGCATCAAATTTACTGTGGAGGGAACGGCTCGTTAGTCTCCTTCCGAGGACATTGGTCCAAAGTTGTGGAAATTAACGCAGTCCCCCCTGATGCCTCAACAAAACTTAGTCGCCCTCTGAACTGTCCCAAATCCAAAGCGCTTTCACCAACTAACTCTTGGTAGCGTGTCGTTAGGCGTTCTGTAAAAGTGTGACATAAGAGTACAGTCTATCGTCCGGAAATGGTTAAATCTTCCGTTGAACGTGTCAGCCGCATTCTTCCATGCTCCTAATTCATATAGGGGTCTCGGTGTTACTTCAATTCGCTGGACGGCGCCAATGTTGCGAGCCAAAAGATTGAGGGCCATAAAATGGCCCCCCCTCGAGCAATCCGAGGTGGCCATCACCTTTATAGAAACCGAGCAGCGAAAGGCCCGAGATAGATGCCCGGCAGAAGTTAATGAGCTGTTATCACGTTCAAAGATAGATTCGTACTTGGCGCATGTCAGTTGACGCGGTGACGGACAACGAAGGCACGAATTGTGGAGGCAGTGTCGTGCAGGATGTGATGCTCCCGTAACACTAAAGCACATCTTGCAAAAGTGTCATCGTACGCATGGGAGGCGGGTGGCTATACACAACGGAGTAGCTGATTTTCTTAAGAAGGGTCTTGAGTCTAGAGGCTATTCTGTCATTGCTGAATCGAGTCTGCAGGGAGAGTACAGGATGCTTAAACCGGATCTGGTTGCGTTCCGACGACCGAACCATCGTGCTTGATGCACAAATGGTGACAAACGGACATGATCTAGATAGAGCTCACCTGAGCAAAGTCCAAATCTACGACCGACAGGACATACGAACGATATTGCGAAGGGATTTTCAGGCACATGAGAGCAAAGACATTGTATCCGCTACATTAAACTGGCGGGGCATCTGGAGCTTTCAGTTCGTAGCAAGACTGAGGGCTCTTGATGTTCTAAGTGCTAGTGACAGTACTGTCATTAGTGCCAGGGTGGTGTCAGGCCAGGATTCAGAACGTTTATGTTTCACAGAGGGTTTCATGGCTGAATGTATTCGCTATCAATATTGCATTTCCTGGCACAAAATCTAAAAAGCTACAAAATAACGCATTCAGTGGCGCTACAATCGAAATCTTTTCGTTATGTGGTGAACTAATGTGCTACATAAAATAAAAATAGCCAAATGCCTCGTCATCTAATTAGTGACGCGCATGAATGGATAAACGAGAATCCTACTGCCCCTATCTACTATCTAGCGAAACCACAGCCAAAGGAACGGGCTTGGAATAATTAGTGGGGAAAGAAGACCCTTTTGAGCTTGACTCTAATCTGGCAGTGTAAGGAGACATAAGAGGTGTAGAATAAGTGGGACATATTAGATTTCGGTTTAGTATCGACATTGAAATACCACTACTTTTGCTTTAATAATTTTGTATACCTCCAATTACTCAGGTATGATTCAATTCAAGGACATTGAATCAAATAATATCGGAGGTGTCCCAAGGCCAGCTCAGTGCGGACAGAAACCACACATAGAGCAAAAGGGCAAATGCTGACTTGATCTCGGTGATCAGTAAACACAGGGAAAGCAAAAGCTCGGCCTATCGATCCTTTTGGCTTAAAGAGTTTTTAACAAGAGGTGTCAGAAAAGTTACCATAGGGATAACTGGCTTGTGGCGGCCAAGCGTTCATAGCGACGTCACTTTTTTATCCTTCGATGTCGACTCTTCCTATCAGGATAGGATAATAGGATAATAGATAGTAGCAACTTTATTTATTTATTTTTTATTAATTTATTTATGCGAGACTAAAAGCAGTCGGCAAGAAACAAAAAAAAATGCATGTAAAAAAATTAAATAAAAATAATGATAAAATTTAAAATTGACTTAAACTGTAAAGAAAAGATTTTAATTAGAATAAGAATTAGATCTGGGGCATGCAAAAACTATAAATGATCCAACATTTGTTGCAAGGATTGGGGAAAACCCAGAGAAACCCAATCAGATCAATAAGGTTTAGTGTTATTATTAGTAATTGTAAGAATGATAAGCTAGTATAATGTAATAAAACAAGTTACTAGTGTTAGTAAGGTCAGGAATTAAAGGAAAGGTAATGGAAAAGTGCGTATTGTAGAGAAGGGAGAGAGAGCTCTGAGTAAAAAACGTGAAAGAGGTTATTATAGGTAGTGCATAAGACACAAAACGAATCGTGTGAAGCGTAATCATTTGTGCATGTAAATAAAAAAAAGGCTTGTAATTTCTAGTAGACCTGCGGGGGACAGAAAATGTGAGGCGGGCTAGAAGTGAACTAGAATCGATCTCGCCAATAATCAATTTGTGAAGAAAAACAACACCAAGAGTTTTCCTACGATTAATTAAAGACGGAAGATTGAGAAGACGAAGCCTATGGGAGTTCGGTGGTAAACGTAGGTTGGAATCCCAATTAAATCCACGTAAGGCGAAAAGCAAGAATTGCTTTTGAACTGATTCAATTCGATTCTGGTTTATTTGATACTGCGGGCTCCAAATGCATGAACAGTATTTCAGGATGGGACGAACTAAAGAGACGTAAAGGAGTTTTGTGGTAAAAGGATCATTAAATTCTTTCGACCAACGTTTTATGAAACCATGCTTTCCTTCGGCGTCATTAACTATAGTGGAGATGAGTAAATTGAAGCATAATTTGCAATCAAATAAAACTCCAAGATCCTTTACAGATTTTATACGTTTCAAAGGGATATTGTCAATCGAATAAGAAGCTAAATGGGGCCTAGAACGACAAAATGTCATGAACATACACTTTGAACAATTTAGATGCAACTTATTGGCCGAGCACCATAGTTGCATACCGTTCAAATCGTCTTGCAGACGATTATGAAGAAGGGGATCAGTGTATGAATAAACCGAACTCGAAATGGTTGATTTAAGAAGCACTTTTTGGGTCCTACCTTTTAAGTAGGTGGAAACCAAACGTAAAAAGGCCGAGCAGAAACCTATGCAACTAAGTTTGTAAAGTAAGAGGTCATGGTTCACAGAGTCAAAGGCTTTACTGAAGTCAGTGTATATGACATCCGTTTGCTTTTTCTCTGAAAATGCATCATTTACCAGGTAAATTCAAGAAAGTTGGTCGTAGTGGACCGACCCTTAATAAAGCAGTATTGAGGAGGGGAAACTATCGATTTACAGAGATGCTGCAGAGAGGAAACAAGGAGGTTTTTTTTTGTGAGATATCAAAAAACTTTGCAATTGCTTTTGCTTTTGACATTGTAAATTTATCATTGTTGAATTTTTTTTGCATCAATTACCAGGGAGGTTAATTCAAGCAAGTTGGTCGTAGTGGACCGACCCTTAATAAAGCCGTGTTGAGAAGGAGAAATTATCGATTTACAGAGATGCTGCAAAGACGAAACAAGAAGGTTTTTTTTGTGAGATATCAGAAATCTTTGCAATTGCTTTTGCTTTTGACATTGTAAATTTATCATTGTTGAATTTTTTTTGCATCATTTACCAGGGAGGTTAATTCAAGCAAGTTGGTCGTAGTGGACCGACCCTTAATAAAGCCGTGTTGAGAAGGAGAAATTATCGATTTACAGAGATGCTGCAAAGACGAAACAAGAAGGTTTTTTTGTGAGATATCAGAAATCTTTGCAATTGCTTTTGCTTTTGACATTGTAAATTTATCATTGTTGAATTTTTTTTCATATTTAAAAAAATTTTTTTTTATTTATAAAGAAAAGTACTGGCCCCTGCTCGCTTTGCTTGAGTTGCTGTCGGAGGCCACGTTCTTACTATGCAAAAAAAAGTTTCTCATACTAAGACTTAGACTTTGCCCGATCGGTCATATGACAGTTATATGATATAGGGGTCTGATTTAAACCAACTTTGGCCAGGATATACAAAATAAGGTTAAATTCATATTTGATCAGTTTGGTTGAGATATGTCATAAAACAAAAAAGTTTTTCATACTAAGACTCGATTTTCGCACGATCGGTCTTATGACAGCTATATTTTATAGTGGTCCGATTTGAACCAATTTTGCGCAGAATGTATAAAACCAAGTTAAATGCATATTGTGTCAGTTCGGTTGAGATATCTCATAAAACCAAAAAGTTTTACGTACTAAAACCTGGTTTTCGACATACTAAATTTAACATAAAGCATACTAAAATTTTATAAAAATCGTTAGGGCCGTTTTGTCAGAAATCGCCAAAGTGTAAGCTAAAAAACGTTATTTCACATGTAAAATGTTATCTGAGTACTTTAGAAAAAAAAGTTTAAAGGTACGCCTAAAAGTCCTCAAGAACACCTTTCTAATGATATATAAAACATATCTATAGCTTCTATGGTATGGAAACTGGTGAGGTTTCAAATTTAGCGGGACTAGCGGGAAATTGAAAAAGTCGTAGAACAAACATTTCTAGATTTGCAAAGAGGAATAAATCCCCATCATAACATCTAAGCTTTTTTAGCACTTTGATACAAACAGACAGATCGACCCACAGACTTCACTTCATTTTTAGGAGACTACTAAAATTTTCAAATTTATTTATCTTTTGAGCCTGTGATCGGATTTGGGTGATTGAGGTATCAATCGACGCGTATTTTTGATAAGAATTTTTTAAAAAGACCCATAAGCTTCATAAGCTCCGATCATATAAATTTTTACCCTCCCACTTACACCCCATTATCTCATGAGCCAAGTGAGTTATAAAAATTCAGTATTTATTTTTGTAAGTTAGAACTGAACCTTTCGATCGGTATATAACTCGATCTGATCCGACAGTCGTAGACAACTTTCCAACTTAGCTGCATATATTGTTAGTCGCCTTTCGCACCCTTCGTGCTGCTTTCGTCACTCACGTGAGCTGCCGTCCGCAGAGATAAGGATAAGATGAGTTAGAAGTGGAGATTGGAGAGTAGGTGGATTGAAAAAAGTTAGCAAATAGTTCAGCGGCAGTAGAATCGTTGCTGGCATTATCTATCCCATAAAAAAAAGAGGAAGGTAAACCGTGAGACTTACGCTTCAAGTTAACAAATTTATAAAATTGTTTAGGGTCACGGGAAAACTGTCTTTTGCATCGAGTTAGATAGTTCTCGTAGCATAGCGAGTTTAAATTGGAGAAGTCCGACTTGGCTACTGTGTACTTAGACCAGTTAAGACTTGAACCTGACTTCTTATATTTTTAGACCCCGTACTTAAAAAAAGTACAGGGGTCTATTGGGTTTGTTTTACCGAATATGTGCGTAACAGGCAGAAGGAGGCGTGGCAGACCCCATAAAGTATATATATTCTTGATCAGCATCAATAGCCGAGTCGATATAGCAATGTCCGTCTGTCTGTCTGTCTGTCTGTCTGTCTGTCTGTCTGTCTGTCTGTCCGTCTGTCTGTATGAACACCTAGATCTCAGAGACTATAAGAGCTAGAGACACCAAACTTGGTATGTAGGTTCCTCTATACAGCAGGCAGATCAAGTTTGTTTCAAAATTCGGCCACGCCCCTTTTAACGCCCACAAATCGAAAAACAAAATTTCATATCCCAATTATAAGAGCAATTTAAAAGTTAGAGACACCAAATTTGGTATGTAGATTCCTCGATATTGCAGGCAGGTTAAGTTTGTTTCTTTTTTGAATCGGACCACTATATCATATAGCGCCCATAGGAACAATCGGTCTAAAATCAAGTTTTAGTATGAAAACTTTTTTGTTTTATGAGATATTGTAACGAAACTTAAAGAATATGCATTTGAGTTAGTCTTATACATCCTTGCCAAAGTTGATTCAAATCGGTCTACTATAACATATAGCTGTCATAGGACCGATCGGGCGAAAATCAAGTCTTAGTATGAAAAACTTATTTGTTTTATAAGATATCGTAACCAAACTTACAGAATATACATAAAACTTGACTTTATGTATCCTGTCCAAAGTTCGTTCAAATCTGAGCACTATAACATATAGCTGTCATAGGACCGATCGGACGAAAATTAAGCCTTAGTATGAAAAACTTTTTTGTTTTATGAGATATCGTAACCAAACTTATAGAATATAAATTAAACTTGGTTTTATATATTCTGTCCAAAGTTGGTTTAAATCGGACTACTATAACATATAGCTGTCATAGGATCGATCGGGCGAAAATCGAGTCTTAGTATGAAAAACTTTTTAGTTTTATTAGATATCGTAACCAAACTTATAGAATATGCATTTAAGTTAGTCTTATACATCCTTACCATCCTTACTATATCTTATAGCTCTCATAGAACCGATCGGGCGAAAATTAAGTCTAAGTATGTTTCATGAGACATCGTAATCAACCTGATAGAATATGCATTTAAGTTAACTAAATTATTTTTAATTTTTTTCCATTATAAGTTTTTTCCATAGTAAGTACGGGGTCTCCGACTGTCGAGTATGCTCGACTGTAGCACCGGCCCACTAGTTTTAAATATGAGATTGATATAAAAATTTCTATAGTAGGATGATGTAAATCTTCAGAAATACTTAATGGTGATGCCCTAGAGACGGCAGTATTTGCGAAGTCATTAATAAAAACCAGATCAAGAATACGATCATTATGATTTCTTATTGAATTCATTTGAGACAACGAGAGATCAAGTAAGTTATCTAAAAATTATCTTGGTTTAAGGGAACAAGGTAATTGGTGCTACTGAAAAATTACCAAGAAATTTTGGGCAAATTAAAATCACCCAGCACAATAAATAAGTCGTTACCTTTGACTTGAAGATTAATTTCTTCAATACAGGCAAAATGCTACAAGTAATCTGCCGAAGAAGCTTTTGGAGGGATATAAGAGCAGGTGATAAAAATTTATCGAGTTAAAACAACAATTTCAACTTCAGAATCAGATACTGTAGGATTTAACCAAGTTTCTGACAAAGCAATTATATCAGAATCAAAGGACATACTACTCAAATATAGATAGAGTACATACAGGCAAAATGGGGTCGCAGGTCTAGTTTTTTGAAGCCGTACTAGCGGGCCCCTGTACATTGGAACTGCCGGCTGTAAGAGCAACAGGAGAGGATTCACTACGTCTTTTGGGCTTAAACTCATGAACAATCATATGTGGGGGCCAAAATTTTGGATCACAAATGACCGTAAATACGTCGTGAGGGACACTTATTTTAAAAGATGCTATTTCTCGGGCAATAGCAAAATTAAATTTAGTGACTGAGACATTAGCAGAGACTTTGCTAGAAATGTATGCCGCTACAGATTCACAAGTAGTGTCCGAAGATATCCTAGACACAAATACTTGCTTACATTTAAAATAGGGAGCTCAGGTGTAGGGGCAGCTACGTTGTCAGTTCTATTGTTAGGCGCTGCAGTGCGAGGAGGTCTACCCTTCCGACCAGATCCAGCCCGCACCAAAGACACGATGACTTGGGCTGATTCAGTTGTCTGAGTGGTAGAATCCCCTGCAGAAGGTGTAGGAGAATTAAAAAGGTTATCAATACCCAGAGAGGTCGATAAAAACAAACTTGGCGAAGTGTCTTTATAGTGACGAGATGCCAATGGAGTCACGGGAGGCTGAGTAGCTGGTATATTAGGGGGAACTGCTAAAATGGGGATTTGGGAGATGAGTTAAAATTATATTGGCTAGGCAACTCGAGACTAGAATCAAAATCACTCGAAAGAAGCTTAGCCATTTTATTAAGTTTAGAGAATTGGTTTCTCACAAAATTAAACATTTTTGAGAAATCAATTTGCTTGTCGATGCATACTGGACAAGACCATTTCACTGCACCACATTACTTTTTAAAAACGGCAATGATCTTATCACATTCTCGACCTGTAAGACCAGCACACTTAGCATGCATTGACATTCTCACACAACCAACAATAAATAAATCCCGGTTGCTCAGAATCATCCGCACACTTGATAGTGCAGCTTTTCTTGCAGCACGACCTATTTCCAACTTGACTTAAACAAATAATTAATAGGCCGAATATTGCGCACGTAAATAGAGCGGGAGGCACTCAAATATATAACGTAATGAAATAAACCAGAAATTTCTATAACTCTAAGCGGTGAATCACTCCAACCGTGTGTCATCGTGTGAGCTGCAGGACAAATGAACATCGACATTTTGAACGCTTATCGACTCCATGCTGTTATGTACTTTAATTAAATTTAGAGTGCTGCTTGGACTACAAATGGTTGAGGGTTGTAAGACTAAGCTAAATAAAGTGTTTAAAATTTTTTGAAACTTTAAGCATATGGTATATTATTGAATAATATATGTGGTATTGTTGCAAAACATTTACTTATATTATTTTCATAATATTAAAATAAATGAAATTACACTACTTCTCTGGTTGTATATATTTGTATGAGAAAATTTGAAGAATTATATTTTCTTTATTTTATTTAAATACTACTGAGGAATGTCTAGCATAAAAAAATTTTTTTTTAATCTAGATTTGCGTCTTATTTATGATGAGATAAAGAATAAAACGTTTGTCAATATTATGGAACTTCAAAGTAATAGTATATTTCAAATTGATTTTATAATCACCATGTATTATATTAACTAATATATATGTATAACCTCAACTCATATGGGACTACCCCCTGAATTTAAGCATATTAATTAAGGGAGGAAAAAACAATAAAGGATTTTCTTAGTATCGGCTAGCGAAGAGAAATCAGTTTAGCACTAAGTCTCTTTATATATATGACAATATGAAATGCAGTGTGTGGAACATCAATATTCTAGTATGAGAAATTAACAATTTAAGTCCTTCTTAAATGAGGCCATTTGACCATAGAGGGTGCCAGGCCCGTATAACGTAAACTCCATCTAAAATTAAATATAACCATGAGACCGATAGTACACAAGTACCGTGAGAGAAAGTTGAAAAAAACTCTGAATAGAGAGTTAAATTATGGAAAATTCATCATTTGAATTGTAATATTTCAACAATATTATAATGATAGTGTGCATTTTTCATATAAGGACATTGTAATCTATTAGTATCAATTAATTTATCAAAAATTTTAGTCAATTGCTTATTTAAATTAAAATGCTTACATTTTAACATAAAAAAAGTGGGAAAAGCTATATTGGAGATCTCGAGAGTAGGACACCCATTACTTAATTTAAATATATATAAAAGTATTGTACAAAAATTAAAGAATAAAAAGTTTTTTGAGAATTAACTATTATTATTAAAATATATTATTATAGGACCTGAATCATTGGTTCATGTCTTGTAGCTCAATTTGCCTGGTCCTCCTAACTATGAGACTCGAAAAAAAAAGGTTTTTTTCCAAATTTGAAAATTAGCAGCATCGTCAGGTTAAAAAATGATTTTGGTTTTCAACTGCTTTATGTTCATAATTGTTTTAACATACCCAGGTTATCAACTGCTTTATATAACAACTGCTTCAGGTTCAATTAAAGTAGCAATTGCCTCAGGTCTAAGAAAAAAATTCTGCATAGTTTGAAATGAATTCAAACTTTTATGGTTTACTAAATATTGTATGAGACAAATTAGGCAAAAGCAAAAATGGTGTCTTTTGTTGGTTGTCGATATGACACATTCAGCAAGCAACACAACACTTGCATAAATGCAAGGAGCATGAAGTTAAGGGATGTTAAGTTTCCATCCTCAGTACCGTATCTGCTAGTTGACCAATAATTTAAACTTAATGCCATCTTTGCGTGACTAGCACTAGTTGAGAATTTTTTGGCGCAAGAATGAATAAAAGGTTTAAATTCCATATTGTGTTGCTGTTGTGACTTAGTTTAAACATAATACATAAGATTTTAGGCCAACTTTTAAATCTTTTTGGTTACCGACCCCTCTACTGAGTAACAGGCCACGTTATACAACCAACAACACACAACACTTGCGTTAAAGCGTGGAGCATTGCATGGTACAGCTGATTAAATAGATGCCAGTCCGTATCATCAGTACCTTTTGGGTTGCCTCGATTGGCGATTCAAGCCGAATATCATGTTTGCGTCGATTGAACCAGTTGAGAATTATTTGATGCATTTTTGTTAAGTCTAATAATATAAAAACTAATGCATACTCTAAGAGGCTTATTTTACTTCAAGAACTTTGGCACGTTAATACTGCTGTTCTACTTGTCCGATCTTACTTTATAGGATAATAGATAATAGCAGCTTGCAACTCTAATACCTACAAAAAACATATTAACTTACTGTGGGTGTAGGGTTTTTTCGCGATTTGCGAGGGCGAAAGGAGACGTGACTGGTGTATAGAAGCCTGTGAGTGAAAGTTTGGTATCTCTATCTCTTGTAGTCTCTGAGTTCCTGAGACAGACGGACAGACACACATGGCTGTATCGACTCGGCTGTTGATGCTGATCAAGAATATATATACTTAACAGTGCCGGAGATGCCTCCTTCTCCCTGTTTCCTGCATTCCAACGAACACAATATACCCTTTTACTTATTTTTTAAGTAACGGCTGTAATAAAAGTCATAAATTTGATAAAGTGCTGATAGATATATATGAATGCAGTTCGTTATTTTTCGGAATTATATAATGGCATGATTGTCATTGATTTTTGTGTTTATTATATGCACTTGATACCTTCGGGACCCGTCTTGAAACACGGACCAAGAAGTCTAGCATATATGCAAGTTATTGGGATAAAAACCTAATAGCGTAATTAACTTGACTATTAATGGGACTAGCTTTTTGGCTATTTATAGTTAATTAACACAATCCCGGGTCGTTTTATATAGTTATGTATGATAATATTTATATTATTTATGCCTCTAACTGGAACGTACCTTGAGCATATATGCTGTGACCCGAAAGATGGTGAACTATACTTGATTAGGTTGAAGTCAGGGGAAACCCTGACAGAAGACTGAAACAGTTCTGACGTGCAAATCGATTGTCTGAATTGAGTATAGGGGCAAAAGACCAATCGAACCATCTAGTAGCTGGCTCCTTCCGAAGATTCCCTTAGGATAGCTCGTGCATTTAACTGTTGTATAAAATAATCTTATCTGGTAAAGCGAATGATTAGAGGCTTTAGGGTCAAAACGATCTTAACATATTCTTAAACTTTGATGCAGCGTCAATTCTAGCTATATCAACAGTTGATATCCAACGTCAACGCATTTGTTGTGTTTACATTAGTTGATAGAGTTGACAAAAAAACCGGGTTGCCAACTAATTTTGAGCGATTGTTGAGCAACGCGCAAGATGCCAACGCGTTGATATTGAAGTTGAGAGTAATTTACACCAGTTGATATCCACATTCGTTGACATTCACGTTGCTTAGCATTTTTCGTTGACGTCGAACTTGTGAATGTATCGAAACTGAATTTAATCGATATTGTGTTGTTTTAATAATTGAGAAAAGTAAAAAAGTGGTAAGTACTTGTGCATATGTATTTTAAAACTAATTCATATGCAATTTGTTTACTTTACGATAAAATCAGAACAATGGCAACAGCGAAGAAGAGCAAGATAGCGGCAGCATTGATTTTGGTTTTAGCTCTTGAGCTCTATAAGTAAATGAATATTTATTTTTTAATAACATTTTATTATTAGTTATTGTTTTTTATAGACTGCACACTTGAAATAACAGACAACATTAAATAAATCGGATGGCGAGCGAAGTGTTGCTACCTCCAATCTGTACATAAAGTTTGTCAACACAAAGCAAAAGAATGAACAGGAGCTCAACTTAACTTAAATAAATAAATAAACAAATAAAAAAAAAAAAAAAAAAAAAAATTTTGCATTGCCAACGCGCCGATTGTGTCTTCAACTGTTGACACAAAGTGTTTACACCATGTTTACACTCAGAGCAACAATTGATGATTCTCG